>JAJPUD010000768.1:136937-218736 GCA_023553655.1 Myrmecobius fasciatus | reverse complement strand
TTTTCTTTTCTTTTCTTTTCTTTTCTTTTCTTTTCTTTTCTTTTCTTGCTTTTTTGCTGAGGCAATTGAGGTTAAGTGACTTGTTCAGGGTCACACAGCTAGGGAATGTTAACTGTCTGAGACCAGATTTGAACTCAGATCCTCCTGACTTCAGGGCTGGTCCTCTATCCATTGCAACACCTAGCTGTCCCAACCATTCGTTTTTTTTTTTTTTTTATTTTGCTTTTTTTTTTCTGAGGCAATTGGGGTTAAGTGACTTGCCCAGGGTCACAGAGCTAGGAAGTGTCTGAGACCAGATTTGAACTCAGGTCCTCCTGACTTCAGGTGCTCTAACCACTGCGCCACCTAGCTGCCCCCCAACCATTCATTTTCTTTAGGTTAGCCACCATGTCTGCCCTAAGTCTTTCTTTTTCCAGGCTAACTATTCCCATTACTCTCAATTGGTCTTTATGCAGCATGGTGTCAAATCCTTTCAGTATCCTTCCCTTGGGTGCATAGAATTAGCATTGCTAGTACTCCCTTGGATAATTTAGTCCAACCCCCTCTTACAGATGAAGAAGCAGACCCAGAAATACCAAGTCCTACAGGTGATAAGTGACTGACCTGGACTTTAAAGCCTAAAGCTCATCAAGTCAATCAACAATTATTAAGCACCTACAATGTGTAGGTTTCTCCTGGACGCTAACATAGTGATGTCATTTTGGTCCTTTTCAAGAAGGAAGGACAACAATGATGAAATACTATTATGTGTAGGCTTCTATTATAAATACTAGGGCTACAAAAAGGCAAAGGATAGTCCCTGACCTCAGAGAGCTTATAATTCAATGTGAGAGACAAGGAGAAGACTTGTACAAACAAGCTATATGGAAATAATTTACAAAGGAAAGGAATTAGAATAAGAGGGGTTGAGAAAGGCTTCCTGTAAAAGATGAGATTTTATTTGGGATTGAAAGGAAGCCAGAGAAGCAGTAGACAAAGCTGATGAGGGAGAGGTTTCAGGCACAGCACAAATGAAAGCTCATCTGTACCTTTCCTGATCTGTAATAATACCCTGAACTGAACACAATTCCCAGTGTGCCCTGACCAGAGTATAATATCGTGGGACCATCACTTCCTAATTCCTTTTCCCCCCAAAATTTATTTTATTTAAAGAAACAGAATAAGAAAAAAAAACAGAAGTACAAAACAAAATGAAGCAAAACAACAAACATTATCATGTATCCAGAAGAACATCAGGAAGGATTCAAAATATATAAAACAAATACTAGTTCAAGAAAGTATATATATATGTGTGTGTGTATATATATGTGTGTGTGTATATATATATTAGTAGAAGAAATTATATTCATGAGTGTCCATCTTTACTTCCTTGTAAATTGTTCTTTTGTTCTCTGCTGCTCACCTTTTTTACTTCATTCTTTTCCCCCTTTCATCCTCCCACCCCAAGCAGGCTACAGTTAAGAAAAGATATATTTATATGTACATATATAGATAGATAAATATATATACACACGTACATATACCCTCACACATAGACACACACATATCGTTCCTATCCCTGCTGATCTTTTGCTTTAATTTGCTCCTAACTTGTCTTGCTATTACTTAGCCTCCCCCCATGCATAGATCTCTCCCTTGTCTTCTTCCCCCACCGTTTGCTTCCCCCTCCACCCATCCCTCTCCCCTTATTTCTTTATCAATTTTGGAGGGTGCTATACCCTTCATAGTATATATGTAGTGTTGCCTATTGAACCCGTTCCTGATGTGAGTAGGTTTTCAATCACCTAATTCCTGCAGGTGATTCTGTTTTGGAACCTGGGGTGATAGGGAGCATAAGTTGCGTCCAATGTATGGGTCAGAGCCTCCACAGGATACTAGCCCAAGAAATGAAGGTGTCTCCACCCCTCCCCACCTTTGAAGGTATCTCTGGTGCTGAAATACTAGGTGGCTGACTGGTTACTCCATCTTCCTCATCAATGGTCAGATTAAAGCACAGACCCACATGGTTGGAAGCAAAGCAAACAGCTCGTGGGTCAGACCCGTTCTGGTGCCATTTTGGTGAATGAAAATCCAGCAACTTTTGGGCTATTGATTTCCATTTTCCTTAGTGATCAGACTGAGTGTCCCAACTAAAGAAATGTCAAGAAAGCCAATACAAAATGGAAGCTTTAAAACTGGTAACTGCCTTACAAGATGTTGGGCAGAAGGCAAGGGCAGTGAAAGGGAGCTGAAGTCATAAGAGCAGGCCTCTGATCCAGACTGTGACCCAGCCTTTGGAACCGCAGGCATTCTCTGGTTAATGGGGTATTTCTGAGCTATTTCCTCATCTGCCGAATGAGGAGATTGCATGAGCTGAGCTCCAAGCTCTGAATCTATAACTCTGAGAGTTGCCTGGGGAATCCAATCAATGTTAGCCAACCTGCAAACTGCCCATCCTGAAGAGTGCTTTCCCCTCAGTAACAGGACTGTGTTTTTGTGGATGAGGTTTGAAAAAATAAAGAGTGTCTCTTTGTCTCTGAGTTGGAAGTGACTTCAGAAATATCTAGTCCCCTACTTTCACCTCCACCCCTGCCATGGATGGCACAAAATCCCCCCAAACTAGTCAATCAGCCTGCTGAAAGCCTTTCAGAGAGGGGGAGCCTACTCCACTTTGGGACATCCCTGATTTTTTACCAAGGTTTTCTTCACATTGAGTCGAAATGTGCTTTTACAATTTCTACTGATTGATTATTAGCCCTCTGGAGCTAAGAGAAACAAGGAAAACAGGTAAAGTGAATTGCCTAGGGTCACACAGCTAGGACCCTTCAGGATCCTTGAGTCTTCACTATGCTCTAAATCTGGTCTCTCTGTCTGTCCCATCTTCACCTTCACTTTTCTCACAAAGACAAAGAAGAAAAGCTCAGGCTGATGCCAGTTTTCAAGGTAGTTCCTGCCTCTGAAGTCAGAAAAATATGTTCAAATTTTGTTATTTACTACCTAAATGAGCTATTTTCTGGGCCTCAGTTTCCACATCAGTAAAATGAAGGGGTTGAACTAGGTGATTGTATCAATAGAGGCAGCTAGGTGGTACAGTGGATGATTTTCTGGCCTAAATTCAAAACTACTCTTCCTGAGTTCAAATCTTAGTCACATACTAACTGTGTGATCCTGGACAAATCTTTTTAACCTGTTTGCCTCAGTTTCTTCATCTGTAAAATGGGCTGGTGAAGGAATAGCCAACCACTTCAGTATCTCTGCCAAGAAAATCCCAAACGGGACATGAACAATTGATACAATGAAGAAAACATATGATCCTATTGGTCTTTCTAACTAAGAGTTCAATAGGTAGAAAAGGGAAATGTTTTATCTGCTTCCAGGTATACATACCTACTTCCCAAAGAACAGACCAGATCTAAACAGAGTAGTTCTTTTCAAGAACTAATCAAAAGAAAAACTTATCTTAATGGACAAAGGCTGGTGACTAAGAACATTTAATGATTGACTATTCCTACCCAGCATGTCAAAAAGAATTGAAAACAGAAATTTCAATTATTTAACTGTTTGTTGTTGTTTGACTACACCTCTTTTCTTGCCTCCCAGAAAAGTGGCTTAAATGATTTTTTTCACCATTGACTTGATTTGTTTTTTTGTTGAATTATCTAAATCAACCATTTGTTTAAGTATCACATAAGAAAAAAAACTCCAGGTCTAGCTCATGAAGGGCTCAGAGGTTGACTGTCAGAATGGAATTGATTAGTCAGGTCAATCAAAATGGAAAAAAATCCTTTCCCCCCACCATTTCAGTAAGTTTTTTAACTGAATTAAACTAAATTGGCCCAGGAGTCTTGCCAATGTAAAAAAAAAAAAAACAATAGAATGACTGCCTTGATCACTGTGGATATAGTCACTGTATGCTTCAGTACAGAACTTTTTTCTTTTGATTCTGGGTCTCCTTATCTCACTAAGGTTCAAAGTTTCTGATCATTTATAGGCCCGACCACACTGCTGATCAGCACAGTCCCTTCATTCTTAGGCTCTCATCATACTGGGGCTAGACTTATTGTAGACACTGATTGGCTTTATCCCTACTCTAGTTCAGAACTTCCAAACTTAATCCACTAACCTGAGACATCGCTAATATCAAAATGTACACCAGCAAGACAAATTAAGTGTCTCATTTTTACCACCATGTTTAATATTTCATCCAAGTAAGAACAAAGTAAATCTTTTTCTTTTCTTTCCTATTCAATCTTGCATTATTTAGAGGGAAAGGGAAATCTTCTAGTGTGACCTCATCAATCAATGAAACAATATCCTACTAAGTCCCTACTGTGTGCCAGGCTTTGTGCTTAGTGCCCTGTCTTACAGAGGAACAAAATGAAGCTCAGCAAGGTGACATGATTTGACTAATTCACAGAGTAAGTAACATGAGCAGGGGGTAGAATGCAGGGCCAGAGGTCTTCATATCCTGTGCTCTTCTCCCCAGGGTTGTAAGGATGAATCACATGGTAGTCCAAGCTCGTTCTTTTTTCTCTTCCTTATTATGTTTTTAACGTTCTTGAACTTTAAAGAAGCAAGGTTGATAACTACTTGCTCTCTTAAATACTAGAATGGGAATACTTTATTTATTTATTTTGAGTATGCTCTGTTTACGGGGGAAATGAATTTGTACATTGGCAAACACAGATTGAGATACAGATAGAATGCCAATGTGCCGGATGGGGCACTAGAACTGCAATTAGGAAAGTCCAGTTTCAAATTCTGCCTTTGACATCAGCATCAATTTCCTCATCCATAAAATGGGGATAATATTGTCTTTGTTAGCCATCTTTTAGGGATACAATAAGTATAAAATGGAGCTGAAAACTGATGGAGGGGAGGGAAGAAGCACCTACACAGGGGCATGATGGTCAAATCCAGAGATTCAAGAGGTAAATGAGGTATGCCCAACCTGGATTTTTCTCCAAAATGGATGCCC
The DNA here is from genome assembly GCA_023553655.1 of Myrmecobius fasciatus. Classification (NCBI taxonomy): domain Eukaryota; kingdom Metazoa; phylum Chordata; class Mammalia; order Dasyuromorphia; family Myrmecobiidae; genus Myrmecobius; species Myrmecobius fasciatus. Next base: position 213,779 of record JAJPUD010000768.1, on the reverse strand, counting down.
CATAAGGAACTTACCAGTGGGAGAAGAAAAATAGATTAGTGGAGGAATATTCCAGAATGAGAAAGCAGATGAATCATAACAATAAAATCTAAAAAGTAATAAGCACAGTTGAGAGGGAAATGTTCCATGATTTCCCACAAAAGAATGGGATTTCAGTACTCCTTCCTCTATACTATGAGGTAGCTTCCAGAATCCTTTCTCAGAAAATGGCAAAGCATTATTTTTCTCCTTTGGTTTAGTTTCTTCTCCTGCTAAATATCTGCATGTAATTCTTTCTAATCATTCAAGAGAGTAACTGAAAGTGACACTGCACTGTCCAACTTCCAAAGCTCTCTAGTAAATGCCTGATCTCATGTGAGCCTTATACTACCTCTGAACTGGGTACTATTATATCCCTATTTTACAGAAAAGATCATCAAGGCTTAAGAAAATAAAATAATTGATCCAGGGTCCTACAACCAGTAAAATATCAAAAGTAGAATTTGAACCCAGGTCTCCCTAACTCTAGCTCTAGTTTCCTCTCTATCATATCCTGAAATTATAGTCAATATCCAGTACACTTAAATCTTTCAATGAGGGGTACCCACAGTCAGGCAGAGTAAAGTGAAGAGATGGACAAGAGGGATCTGATGGTCTGAAGGACCTTGGGTACAATGACTGAGGCCCTTTCTAGGGTCACCTTTATTGGGGTAGTGGCTAAAGAGATGCACTGGGAGTCTAGAAAATCTTGGGTCAAATCCAGCCTCTCTGCTGCTTGCTGTGTTTCTATTGTGTGAGTCTATGCAGTTCAAGGAACTTGTTTAGGCCTCAGTTTTCTCATCTGAAAAATGAGGGGGAAAATTGCACCTATTTTTTTTTTTTTGCTAAGGCAATTCAGGATTAAGTGACTTGCCCAGGGTCACACAGTGTTAAGTGTCTGAGATCACATTTGAACTCAGGTCCTCCTGGCTTCAGGGCTGGTGCTCTATCCACTACACCACCTAGCTGCCCTCAGCACCTACTTCTAAGACTGAATGAAACAATATATGTGAAGCACTTTGTAAACTCTGAAGTGCTATATAAATGCTAACCATTATTATTGACCAACAGTCCTAAAAGAAATGGAAAAAAGAAAAACAACTCCCTGATTGTCTATAGACAGAGCATCCTTTAAAGAAGTGGGTGGGAATTGAAGTCAAATGTAAAGTATTGGTTGAGGTCTTACAACTGACAACATATTCCACTTAACTCAGAGATCACTTTGTCTCATTTTGATCCATGGAGTCGATGCATACAGAAAGGAAACAAAAAAATTGGTCTGCCCTTCTTTTTCCTCTCTAAATCCCCATCCTTGGCTCCTCAGATCTTCAGCTTTGTCTTTCTCTGGCTCCTCCCTTTGCCCATTCATTGCTTCCATCTCTATTTCCAACTGTGACAGCTCCTCCCTGAAATATCTCACTCTTAAGGATGACTTCATGTTGATCACCCCTCTCCCTCCAACAATGATAACCCTCCTACGGATTTCTTTGACTGGGTATCTTCAATAACCTCCCAGAAGTTTTTAAGTCAGACTGACAATTTAACCCCCACTGATGCTTTAGTGAGGATAGATGAACTATCTGTGGGGATACTGGGCCATGGCTTTCCTAGCACATTAACCTGCTTTGGGCACCCCCCAAATTTAAATGGGATCTTAGTGTTTTTGAGAATTCCCTATCCAAAGGAATTCTGCTGACCAAAGTAACAGGCTTAATTTCTACTCAAAATAATCCTCCAGACTGACATCTATCATCTTAAGACTGCCATCTTACTCCCACCCCACAAATTCCTTTAGGAGCCCAAGAGGAGGGGTACGGGCAGATTAGGCAAACAGGGGAGCATTGATGCACTGTTGTGCACCTGGTCCTTAATTTCCAGCTATGTTAAAGGAACATTAATCTGATTTTCAATCTGTTGGATGTCATTGACAACTGTAAATATGCTATTAAAAGTGAATACTAAAGCTAACTAACAAGGTCTGGGATGGTCCCTGCTTCAAGGAGGCACTAACGAGACGATAGTCTCAAAGGTCCCATCTGTGCTGGCAAATGTGTGCTATCTGGCAGCAAGACCTCCTACAAGCCTCTCAGAATATTTGGCTGTGAAAGCTAGTGACAGGGATTGATTCAATAAGCATTTATTAAGCACTTTCTTTGTGCCAGGTTTGGTGCTAAAAGCTGAGGGTACCAATCCAAGCACAAAAGGAAAGAAAGTCTGCCTTCAAGGTGCTTCTATTTTAATAAGAAACAGGAAAATGAAGCTGAAAAGAAGAGAAGGAGATGAGGAAGGAGAATGAGGAAGAAGAAGAAGAAAAAGAGAAAGAAGGAGAATAAGGAAGAAGAAGAAAAGGTAGAGGAAGAAGAAGTAAGAAGAAAGAGGAGGAGGAGGAGGGAGAAGGACAAGGAGAGGGAGAGAGATTGAGAGACCATATGGCAGAGAGTACTTTTAATATGGGAAGTCTGGGGTGGGAGAAAATTCTAGGATGAAGAGGTTTCTATGGCGTGGTAGGGAAAGCCCTGTGAGTTAGAAGGGCATTATGGAGAGAAGTGAAGGAGATCCGAGTGAAAATACTATATTGTGATCCATACTCAGCCCCCACAGTCCTCTCGGTGCAGAAGGCTCTCTCCATCGCAAGACCATTGGAACTGCCCTGAATCACCTCACTGTTAAAAAGAACCACTTTAATCAGAATTGATCATTATATAGTCTTCTTGTTGCTTTGTACAATGATCTCCTGGTTCTACTGATCTCACACAGCATCAGTTCATGCAGGTCTCTCCAGGCCTCTCTGAAATCGTCCTGCTGGTCGTTTCTTACAGAGCAATAATATTCCATAACATTCATATACCATAATTTATTCAGCCATTCTCCAATTGATGGGCGTCCACTCAGTTTCCAGTTTCTAGCCACTACAAAAAGGGCTGCCATAAACATTTTTGCACATGTGAGTCCTTTTCAATTGGAAAATATTTAATGAAATAGAAATACAGTGGGGGTTTTTTAAGTTAATGGAGTTCAGCACAATGACTTGCTAAATGGAAACCATATCAATGGGGGCTCAAAGGTTATGGTGCACAATAGTAAGAGTATTCTTTTCTATCAGAGTGGGGGACTCTGAGAGGGAATTGGAACAGGAGCCTATATTCTGGGACCCCCCAATCTGCCTATGAATACAAGTTGAGTGAATGAATAGAGAGAAAGAAGGGAGGAGGGAGTTGAAAGGGAATTGGTACCATACCTATGCTACACTAAAATAACTTATTCTCCATGATCTAACCTACCTGACCCCTCTTTCCTCTTCCCCCTTCTCTCGGTGCTTACATGTACAACTCAAATATGGCACACACCATACACTTTGAGACATGAACACTCTAAAAGGAAGTATTCTGGGATTGAAAAGTGCACTTTTCTTTACCTGAGGGGAACTGAAGCAGATGTGTATCACCCAAGCTGTCCAACCTGCCCATTTCCTGAAAAGGTTAACACAATGCACACTTGACCTTTAAAAGCCACATTCAAATTTTAAAGATACTTACACACAAGTTGTGATTTTAATCAAATTTCCTAGTGATATATTTTTCTATGAAAGTTCATAGCTCCAAGGTACAGTAGAGGTGAATGAAAAGGTGGTTTTAGAAAGATCTTTTTTTTTTCTGGAGAAAGTCTTTAAAATTTTTCTATAAATTTTAAAGGCCATTTATCTACCTTGAAATATCTTCAGTCTTCAGTCATATGAGTATAATCCTTTTTATCAGGCACAAAAAGCCTGGGTAGAGGATTTCTCACCTGAATCATAGCTCCTACTCAGAAGATTAATCAATCTGAGTTAATTAAGTCATTACCATATTCCAGGCACTGAGGATACAAGGACAAAAGCAGGACATCCCCCTTTCCCACCTTAAAAAGGTTACTTTCTATCTGGGAGATGCACTATAAGATCCCACCCAGGATGTCATCACCAATTCCCCTTGCAAGGGTGTGGTCCACAATTAAAGGAAGGAAGCTTTACCTAGCCTTAATGGGACTTCTGAGCTCAAAACAAATCCAAAGATGGAATCAGAGAATCTCAGTTGGTCCTTTAACAACCCTTTTTGTTTTATAGATGAGGCCCAAGAAGAAGATTTGAACCCAAAGATTCCAGGTTTCAGACTAGCCTTTTATCCAGTATCCAATATTGTCTCTCTTCTGGGGTGAATTTTTGAGTGATTTTCAATTGTCCTTTTTCTAGTTTTTCTTCTTAGAGTAATGAACACAAAGTTAGGACAATCAAAAGGGAGCAATGACATGGAAGCTCAAAAAGCAGAGAGTATTCAGTAGGAAAGGATGGTTAGAAGTATCAAGTGCAATAGAGAGGTTAAGGATGAGGGCTGGGGAAAGATCGTCAGGGGAAAGACCGTCAGAGTTGGCAACTAAGAAATTAGGGGAAACTTTGGACAGAGATGTTCCATGGAAAGATGAGGCTGTAAACTTGATTGCAGAGGGCTGAGGAATGAATGAGGAGGAGGTAAACAATGAGTATAAACAGAGTTTTCGAGGAATTGCCTTAGAAATGGAAGAGAGATATAGAATGGTAACTTGAAGGGGTGGTAGGGATTAATAAGTGGTTAGTTTTTATTGTTGTTTCAAGGGAAAGATCTGTACAAATCTGAGGACAGTTAGGAAGGAACCAGGAGATAATAAGAGGTTGAAGATTGTGAGGGTGGGGGGACAGAGAAGTCGGGAGAAAATGGGATCAGAACCACTTGCACAGGGGTCGATCTCAGCATGTCTCGGTCACAGGATTGGGGATGATGTCAAGAGGTTTTGAGATGAAAAGGGGGGAAGAAGCAGCATATAACAAATGGCATCAGTGCTCCCAGAAAATCAAAAAGCAAAGACCCAGGCTGAGAAAGCAGGGGAGTGGGAAGGTGTAGAGAATTTAAGGAGAGAAGAAAAAGAAGAAAACGTCCATAAAGCCACCTGAGCATCAGCTGCTTGCACTCCTTGAAATCTTGGTCAATACACTGATGATTTTTTGGACTTTTTTCCTGTTCACGCCTCTGATTATAAAGTCCAACTTTTTCAAAAGTTGGAACAATCTAAGCCAGTGCAGCATGAGAAGAATTAATGGCCCATTCAAGGCCTCATTAGTTTTAGAGAGGGTGCTCATTCCAAATGCCCTTACTCCTCACTCTGTCAAATGAGTTGTTTAGTTTACGGGACATGCCAAGAAACCTGATCATTTAGAGGTATGGTCCATGGGCCTAAGAGCAGGGAAATTTTAGGTCCAAGCAAAGCCATTAGTTTTATTTTTTGTGGGGGGGGAGGGGATTTTTGAAGGACTTGTTTTCTTTCTAAAATTTTTAATAATAGCTTTTTTATTTTCAAAATCCATGCAAAAATAGCTTTCAACATTCACCCTTATAAAACCTTGGGCTCCAAATTTTTTCTCCCTCCCTTCCCCCCACCCCCCACCCCTAGATAGCAAGTAACCCAATATAGGTTAAATATGTACAGTTCTCCTATACATATTTCCACAATTATCATGTTGCACAAGAAAAAATCAGATCAAAAAGGAAAAAAATAGAGAAAGAAAAAAAGCAAGCAAACAACAAATAAAAGACAGAAATACTATGTTATGATCCACAGTGATTCCCCATAGCCCTCTTTCTGGATGCAGATAGCTCTCTTCACCACAAGTTTATTGGAACTGAGAGCCATTAGTTTTAAAAAATGGTAAGCAAATCTTTGCCCAATAGGAAGCAATTCTGTTGCTTTTGGAATCACTCAAAGTTCAGAAGTTTGAAAGCATTGCAAGGGTTTTCTAATGAGTTCATTATTTAGTTTACCCATTAAGTTTAAGTCAGAGCTCACTTGACATCTGCATTATTAATGACCCTTTTCAACAACTGTTGACACTTCAGTTCTAAATAATGATCCTAAATAGGTCTCTCACTTGGGCCAGGACCATCTGCCAAGGCTTCAGAAAGTGACAGAACTCCTGGGACATGGCCTCTCACATTTCCATGTGACCATATATGGAAAGAATACTAGCTCTGAGGTCCAAGTTCCTGGATTCAAATTCCTCCAATGACACTTCTTATTCCAGATGACCTTAAGCAAATCGCTGAACTGTCTCAGCCTCCGTGTTCTCATCTGCAAAATGAAAGAGACACTTTCTGGACTTTTTTGATGGTGTCACTCAGGTCTTGACCACTAAATGTTCCCCAAGACTCTTCCCAGAGGCCAAGTTCCCTTTTTTCTTTGTAGTTGTCATACTTTTTATAGCTGTTCATTCATTCAGTCATGATTTCATGACTCCGTGAACCATAGCACACCGATCCTGTCCATGGGATTTTCTTGGCAATGATTCAGGAATAGTTACCATTTTCTTCTTTAGTAAATTAAGGCAAACAGAGACTAAGTAATTTGCCCAGAGTCCTACAGCTAGGAAGTGTCTAAAGGTGGATTTGAACTCAGATTTTCCTGATTCCAGACCTGTTGCTCTATCCACTGATCCACCTCATTGTCTCGGAAATTGCCATATAGTGGGTGCTTGATAAACATTTTTTGATTTGAATTGAATTAATATCTCTGAAGGACTGGACTGATTCAACTGCAACAACAGTATCTCTGACCCAAAGGTGAGCTTGACTATCTGCTAATGTGCTAATTTTTTGGGGGTGGGGGTGTCATTATAGACCATAATTCCACATTTCTTGGCCTCTCATGACACAGGGAGGGACCGAGTCAGGGTGGTTCCATTGCTAAGACATAACAATCTGGAGGCTGATGTTACCACAATAGCATTAGTCACCACAGATATACACAAGTTACCAACAAGATCCGGAACTTGGGAGATTGCCAGGACTCAACATCAGGACTGTCAAGCTTCTCTGACCCAGGAATGAGATGTAGAGAAGAGAGCCAAAGATATATTATTTCATCAAAAAAACATCAATGAAACCAGAAAGACCATTAAGGGAGGGAGAACTAGAGAACTTTAAAACAAGATTATCTGCTGGCATCGTCCACCAGGCTCTTTTCCCTAGTAGAATTTTCTCCCCTTGAAGGCAGACACTATTTTTATCAACTTGTGCAGTGGCTGGCACTTGGTAGGTGCTCAATAATGGTCATCAGTTAATTGACTGAAGGAAAAGGAGGAAAATGATTTCCAAAGGAATCGGCCTGACCACTAACCCAGCAATGGAGAAGGAATTCCTATGATCCAAGAAATAAGTCTTACAAAATTAAGCTGAATTGACCCTTTCAGACAGATGGGTGCACTGTTGTAGAAAGAATACTAGTTCTTTCATTGGAAAAATCCTGATATTAAGAAAGGTTGAAGGCAAAAGGAAAAGAGGTTGACAGAAAATGAGATGGAGAGATAGAGAGTGTCTAGATAGACTCTGGGAGATAGTGAAGGATAGAAGGGCCTGGCACACTCTGGTCCATGGGATCACAAAGTGATGACTAAGTGAATGAATAGCAACAACTAGAAATTAAAAATCCTGGATTCAAATACCAGCCTTTTTTCACTTAACTAGCTGCATGACCTCATCTCACTTAACTGAACTCATTTTTCTCATCTGTAAAATTCATGATTTGGATTCGATGGTGCTCTTTCCATCCCTACAGTCATTAGCCTATCACTCTGTATTTTGCTCATCTTCACTTCATGTAGGAGCAAGTTGTTGCTGAATATGACCCAGGTAACAACTGATGAACATTTAAAGTTAGGAAGTCTCAGGACCATGGATCTAGAACTGAAAGCAACCCCTTAGGGCCTCTAACCCAACTCCATCAGTCTACAGATGAGGAAACCCAGGCCAGAGGACAATTTGTCCACTAATAAACAACATAAATAAGACTTGAATCCACATCTTCTAAATCCATACTCTCTCCTTCTGACCAACATGTTTGCCTGAGTATTTGAAGTAGGATTTCTCTTTTCTCCTGTTCTATCCCTAAATCTTGGTATTCCTTAAACAACTGAACTGGGGTTCTTCTCCTCCCCACTCCCCCAAAAAGTATCACTGTAAATCTCTGTTGGCATTAATGATCTTCCTGGTCTAACTCCAGAATAGCTGGAATACACAATGATTATGCCTTTCTCTGCTTCCCAACTTCCAGGCAAACTGACCCACTTGCTGGACTCTATACTTTTGCACAGGCCATGGTCCATGAATAGAATGTCTTCTTGCCCCTTAGAATCCTAACTCTCTTCAGGGACCAGTTCAAAGGCCATCATTTTCAGTATATAGTTCCTGGTTCCTCCAGTTGATAACCCCCCTCACAACCTTATATATTTTATGTCTCACAAATTTTGTATTTACTTATCTATGAAAAACATTTGTATTTTTATTTGTATTTATTAAAACGCAATTTTTTCTCATATAATATAAACTGAGGGGATGGATTGTTTCACCCTTGTATGTGTATCCCCAGCACCTAGTATAGTGCCTGACTCATAGTAGGACTTTAAAAAGTGTACTTAATGAATGAATGAAATCCTACTTTTTAGCATAACTTTTGCTGCCCATCCTTTTCAGCTGAGCTGAGTTGTTGGCCCTCAGAAAAATCTCTCTTGTGTAAAGAGATGGCATTATGCAAAGCAAGTGTGAGCTAGGTAAAAAGGAACTAGCAGCCACTTAGAAGAAAAAGTGTCAAGTTGGAACCAGAAGAGGGAGGGAGCATGCATGTGCAAAGCTGAATGGCTGGAGAGCTAGTGGTCCAGAAAAGATGGTAGCTGGAGAGCAACTAGGGAGCACAGGAGAAGGCCCAGGACATAAGGTGCTTGTCCATGACTTGATGACTTCAGAGTTGTGCTAAGGAACTTTAGCATTTGTCAGACCCTGAGAAGTGAGTGCTCCCTGAGATGTTCCACTATGATTGGATCCACAGGCCCAATGACAACAGACTCGCAACTTCACCACAAATGCTGCATGTTGGAATTATATTCTCTTTCCCCGGTAGAGGAGAGAAATTGAATGTCACTGTTCTAAATGTTTGGCAAATGATAGGTTTTTGTGCACAGATGCAGAGAATGTTTCCTGCATCCTGAATTCTTTGGTACTTAACTTGTTCTTCTGTTTAAATTGAAAAATTTAAATCCCAAATATATTTGGCTTCTAGATGCATGTTTGTCTGTTTTTTATTTATGTTTTCATTTGTTTGTTTGATGGTATTGCATAGCATAGGTGGGGATTTGGATTGCGCTTCTGAATAGGTGATAACTCCCCCAAAGCACCCCAAACCTAGGAAGCAGTGAAGTATTCCAGCACTGGAAAAGTGGAGGAGAGGATGGGGCAATGCTACATTTGTGAGAGGAGCTCATAAACTAAGGGGAGGAAGGAGAATATGGGGAGTGACTGAAGAAAGCCAGTTCAGTTTTCCCAAAGGCCAGATTCCTTTCCTATTCAGAAAGACATGAAGAAACAATGAGGGCCCCCCCTTCAGTGAATGATTTAGGCCAGGTGGGAGCTCTGGAGCCCAGTGGAGTGGAGTGGGTTAACGTGACATGCTGTTCTGTCAGGAAGTAGACTGCAATACTGCAGAGCAGGTCAGAGTGAACCCTTAGAGAAGTCATTAATTCCATTCTGGCTGCCTTGCTTTCATCCTCGTGTGTTTAATTATAAATTATCCCGCCTTCTTCTGGTCTCTGTCTTGTTTTTCCAGCTTTGTTCCAAGGGACCCCAACACAAGCGGGATGTGGACTGACCGTCTCCAGAGAGGGAAAAAACAAGAACAACTTTTTTTTTTTAAATGAACAAGACATCCTCAGACCCCAGAGCTGGAGCCACCAGGAATTCAAAATAAGCAAACAAAAAAAAGTGTCTTCTGAATGCAACAGGTTTCCAGTGAAGAAAGTAACCAAGATTTTAAGTAAGAGGAAAAGGAGCTAGGAACTCCCAGCTAGCCCCTGGCTGTCCACAGTTAGGCAAAGAAAACTAGGTTTGCCTTTTCACTGTGATATTTTCATCTTCCTTGAAAGCTTTGGGGCTTGTTTTTCATTTTAATTTTTTGGGGGATAAATGGTTTCTGGTGCCTGGATACTGATGGGGCCATAGCCGCAAACAGTTTCAAGAAGAGAAATCACACGATGCATGGATTCACCATCGGAGGCCCCATAATAGCAGCATCACTCACACATAACTTGGTTTCACTGGCTGATATTAAGAAAAATGCTGCCTGCTGTATGATGCACGGAGCTGTCAAGCCCACACCCCCTCACCCCGTTGGTCTGAAAATGATTTCATTTTATCGCCTCAATTCTGCCTCGCCAAGTTCATAAATTTGGATTAGGGATAGCAGGGCTGCATTCAACCACAAGAGAAAAACCAAACCCTGTTACGGACCCAAATAGAAGGGCCATTTTGGGGAATGGATGTCGTGCCCATCTCCCAAGTTGAAAGGATTTTGCCTAAAAATCAATGAGAGGCTATTGCTCCAGCTTTGGAAATGGGAGGCCTTCCTTCCAAGGGGACTTAGATCTTGATGATAAAGTTGACCAGCCAGCCCTTGAAAATAGCAACAAACCTTAATTGCTGCAGAGCAAAGGTTTTAGAACAAAGCCATCTACTCTGGGATTCGATCAACTCTGAGGTTAAAGGCAGAAAGCTTTATCTCAGCCAGAGAACTGGATTATTGCCCAGGAAAACAGGAAGATTGGTAGCTTCATCACGTTAATACAATAAGTACCGGATTTCAGGAGAAGCTTAAAAGTAACCCAATAGAGGGAAAGGAGGACAAAGTAGAATCCAATGATCTCCTTGTAAGGACAAAGATTATGTTACTGAAGTCTCAGAGGCAACACCACCAGGAGACTAAGACTGGGGGGGGGGGAGAAAGGGAAGCTTTTATTTATCTGTTTGTTTATTTGTTTACCCAATGGAATCTTTGGGGTCTTAGCAGATAACTGAAAGTTAGGAGGCTTGATGGACTCCAGAAAACTCCTGGCTCTTTTTTTAGGATACTTTGCAAAATATCACCTAGTTTAAAAAGAAAAAAAACTTTAAAAAAGTTTGCTCTGGTTTCACTGACCCAGAGTTAATCAACTACACTTCTTTAGGATTCTAGGGGTACTTTGAGAGTTTGGGGATATATCTCATAACAACTAAGATTTATATAGTGTTTTAAAATTTGCAAAAGTCTCTACATATACTATTTCATTTGCTTTTGTCTAATTTGATCATTGTTTGAATAGATCTTGTGTTATCTGAGTTTAACTAATGCTATCAGTTCAAGGTCTCCCCAGGATGTGTTTCCCCTCCCCTATCTTAGGCACCCAAGTTCCATCCAAGTTCAATTATATTTTACAAAGGGATATTTATTTTTAAAATGTCACAAGAAGAAAAATAAAAACATCCCCTCCCAACACCTCAGGGATACCTGGGAGAGAGGGCTAAGAATTAACACAGTCACACCAAGTTCATGTCCAGAATGATTCATGAGTGCTTGTGATGAGTACTTAACCCAGCTATTTCTGGAGTCCCAGAGGTCACTTTTCAAGATCACTCCTTGGGGCATCAAAGCTAGAAAGGAAAGAAGCAAACGAGGAAGGAAATAAACCTTTATTAAGCCCCGTGTGACAGATACTGTCCTAAATACTGGAGGTACAAATATAAACGAAAAGAAAGATGGTCCCTGTCCTTGGGGAACTTACAATTTAATAGGGGCAGGGGTGGGGTTGGCTGGTGATGAAGATACCCAGCATGAAAACATGGTTTTTAATGGTTTTTAAATCTATAAAGTTAGGAAGGAGGAAAATGAAGGAAGGCTAGTCTAGCACTTTCATAAAAATGGAGGCTCCAGGAGGAAGTCTCCAATGGGATAAGTGATGGTAGGATGCTCCAAAGAGAGGGAGCCTCAGGTGTTGAGGGAATTTCCAGGATGAGATAGCAATAGGGACACAATTTTGAAGCCCAAAAGGTTAGGATTAAAGATGGACTCAGACTCTCGGAATCCAAAATCTCATTTGACTCCTGGAGGTGCCATACACTACCAGTGAAGGAATCCAAATACAAGAGAGATTCACTGAGAGAAAGCGTTCCGGGAGAATGGCTGAGGCTCTCAGTGGCTAGCACTGTGTTGAAGGTTCCTCAGCTCTGACTATGCAGCTAATAGAAAAGGTTCCTCCTAACCATATTGTTGGTAAACCAGAACCAGTTAGAAAAGGTCTACACTGGCACAAAGGCATTGTAGCTCTCCACCATCTTGAATGGATGAGATGATCTCTAAGGCTCCTTTGAACTTTAAGTTGGATAAGTATGACAATAACAGCTGATATTTATATCAATCAGTGAAGAAGCATTTGTTAAGCACTTACTATGTGCCAGCCTTTCTGCACTGTTGTAAGCATTGCAAAGTGCTTTACATCCACTGCATCATTGGTCTTCATAATAAATACATTAGATGGGCGCTTTAAGTATCCTGCTTGTTTTATGGAGGAATGGTGATGATGGCTAAATTATCCAGCGTTTTCTGGATTTCAAAGTGTGTTTTCTCCCTTGAATCTCACAACAACCCTGTGACACTGGTGCCATTAATATTCCATTTTATGGTTTGTGAGATTGAGTTTCTGAGAGATTAAGTGATTTGTCCTTTGGTCAGAGATAGCATTTGTATCCCTTATGCACTGACCCCATGTCCAGCTTCTTTTCTTCCATATCACATTGCTTCTTAAAAAGCATCTGGTGAAATTCCCTCATATTCTGTAGAAGGAAACAGACCTAGGGAAGTGAATATTCAGGTTCACATGGCCACCAACCTGCATCTGGGAGACATATCTGATGAAAACCATGACATCCATCTTCCCCTTGACCCTACCCTTTAATTCCCATGTCAACTTCTCCAGGATCTGTGCCTTTGTCTTCCTTTAAATTACTATGTAGAGTATATATTTTAAGCTCAAAACTGTACCAACTTTTAGAACATCTTATATATGTAGGAATATATGTATACATGCATATCTGCATGTACAGTATGTTTGAGAAATGCATGGGATATAGGTGAAATGTATCTCCCATGTGCATTAAATACTTATGTGCACATATGCACGTGTGTATATTGTTGCACACATGGCTCTTCTTTTACCCAGGGAGCATATAGTCAGTCCATTTGTGGTTCCAATCTACCTTACAGAAGTTTTAGGGAAGGCTACTTCTACTCAGGCATGACTCCTTACTAAAGAGTTACTCTGTGTGGTATTGAAAAGGCTTCCTACTGGCAGCTGAGTCATTACTCAGTGGATATACAAAAGACATGAGTGGTCCTTTCATCTTTTTTTCCTTGCTGTCTATGAATCATGATGATCTTTAAGGTCCCTTTCAACTCTAAATCTCTGATTTCATCACACTAAGACAATTCTGAGTTGTATCTGGAGAATCAAGGAGGAGAAGAACATTGACCCTATCCCACCCAGCATCATGTGGCCGTGAGAACATCTTGTGCTTATTTGTGTTTGCCTGAGCCTTGCAAGTATCGACATCAGAGAATGGCCACCAGAAAGAAAAGACCAGCCCCCAGTGGCCACTTTCCTGACAGGAAAGGGAATGTTGGGAGAATGAAGGGGAAATGGGAAATATAAAAGTGAGTCAACAGCAAATCTGACAACTGTTTGGGGTCTAATTGATGTTTGCTTATGCACCTCTTAGATGATTGTACTGTTAGTTATAAAATGTTACTGAATCCTCGTTCAATCTTTGTGCAAGGCTTGTTTATGGTTACCATTGCCTTCTGTGTAAGAAAAAAATGCCCATTCTATATCCAATCCATACCATACATTAATTACTCCTTTCCTGCTCCCCCTAGACTTAAACAACAACGGAAAATAACGTTGTACTTGTGACATCAGGGTGGTGGCTTAATAAATCAATGAGTATAAGAATGGGGAGTCTGGTCTCCAATATCCAGAGGCAAAGCTTTCCCAGAGCTGGATTTGGGCAAGATGCAAGGGCTGGACATGGACTGGACAGGACAGGAATTACTGGGAGTCAGTGGATCCCTGCTGAATAGTGCATCAAGACAATATGTTCATATATGTGAGAGTTTGTGTTTCTCTATATGTATACACACACATACACATATATACATACATACACACACATATATATATATGTACATATATATATATATATACATACTGGCCCATGTATGCAATATATATAAATATGTACATACAACAAACTATATATACACACACACACACATATACACACACACATACATCCACTGACCCATATATACAAAGTATATAAATACACACACATACATATATATATTCACTGATACATGTATCAATGTATATAAATACAAACACACATAGAAATATCCTAGCTATACATAGATACATGTATACATACATTTGTATATGTTGACTAGTCCTGGGACCAGGGACAAAGCAGGAATCTTCTTCTATAAGACAACCTTGCCATGCTAGAAAATAACCGTTATGCCTTAATCTCCTCTCAGATTCATTGCTTTTTGTGCCTATCTCTAAGCCATCAGGAAACACTAGGAGTAAATGAAACCCTTGTCCAGAAGTCCCTGCCCTCTCCATCCTTGTCCATCCCATGGTTGACCAAACTGAGCCCTGTTCTAAAGCCCCCTCTCCTAAGGCCCTTGCTAATCTTTTCCCAGGGGTCTCATGGAGAGCTCTGTTTTTCTTCTGGGAATGAGGATAGCAGCCCTGCATATGGACCACGAAGAGACCAACCTTTAATCCATATATATTGCACCCATATTACAACCTAGAATTTGTCATCAGCATAGCAAGTGACTGCATGCTCCATGATGACAAGCCTCTTCCCCTTTGTCTAGCACCCTCTCATGCTACTAGTGCAGAGTCACACATGGTTAGGCTCACAGCTGCAGATCCAAAGGACTCCTTCTCTTGGAGCATCCTGAATATTGTCTCAAGAATTCTCCCTCAAGATCTCTCATCCATCTAATGGATGCAAGATGATTTATTCATGTATTTGCAGCACGTTCCCAAGATCTCTTTCCAAGAATCGATGTACACTAAAGTTCCCAGGGTCCTTTCATTTCAACATGAAAGTGATTAAAGATGTTTCTCTGAGCCAAAAAAACTTGAAGTTTGAGCCTGTATTCATTGCTGAAACCATTAAATTGGGTTCCAGGGGGACCTGGGGCATATGAAAAGAATTTGAGAACTCTCCATTAACCCCTTTTCCAATTCACTCACAGGAGTGACTGATACATAAACAAATATGCTAAATATGGCCCCAAGTCCAGCTGAGCAAGTGACCATACTTTAGACCTAGGTGAGAGCTCCAGAGGCAGGATGATTTGGGAGAGAAAGACCAGACACACTTGTTTCTGGAGTCTAAAGCGAACCACCACAGTTCAACAAACCAGAGGGACTCACTCCTTTTGTTTTCTGGAGGACAGGTACGGGGAGCAATACTGGGTGATGTTTATCCATTTGACATTCTATGAATGAACCAGGCTTCTTTTTGAAACAGATTCAGCCCAAATGGTCAGCGGGAAAGTTGTTCTAAGGGAGCATTTCTTTAGAGTCCCTAGGACACAGAGAAAAATCCCCAGATTTAGAGTCAGAGAAATTTGGTTCTGATCTCAAATCTGTTGGCTCTGAATTGGGACCTTGGACACATTGTCTGGGCCACAGTTTCTCCATTTACACAAGACAGAGACTGTATTAAAGCCACATCCAGGTCCTGTGGTTGCTTAACACAATTCTGGACACACAGTAAGAGCTTAGAGCCTTTGTCATTCATTCATTCATTCATTCATTCATTCATTCATTCATTCATATGTTCATTCACCTTCATTTGTTCCTCTGCTGAGTAGCCTTTCAGGCCATCCACTGACCCCTTGGTTCCTGCTGCTACTGGCGCTTAATAAGCTCAGAGGAAGCAGGTGGTAGCCCCAACACCATCAGGAAATAGATAGTTACTGCTGAGCAGAATGGTTGGTCAAAGGCTCCATGAAATTGGCAAGAGGGAATTTAGCAGGATTGGGATTTTTGGAAAGAAAGAAGAATGAACAGAGCAGCCTAAGCCTCAGTATGTAATTGCTACCCTCCCTTCCGCATGTCAAGCTCTCCAGGGTTTGAAGCATGATAAATAACCTGGATTGGGCTCACTGGTTCCAAATTCATTGTATTTGTACCAGGGGGAGTCAGCCCATGGCTAGCCTGCCTCAGCATCAGGAAGATAGGAGTTCAAGCCTCCTTGCTGACATATCCTGGCTGGGTGACCCTGGGCAAGTCGAATAGCCACTCATTGCCTTAAATGCCTCTAAGACTCTACATCATAGACCACTTGTCAATCCGAATTTCTTACACAAATGGCAACACAGGCCAGACAAAAACAGCAAGGTCTTAACTAATTGCATTTGGAAGGAATGCCCAGTGCTTGCTCCACAGGGTAGGCCAAGTTAATCAACAAACATTTAATACTCACTCATTGTGTACTGGGCTCTGTGCCGAGCACTGGGGAAATAAAGATACAATAAATGGAGGCGTTAAAATTTGAGAGAGAGAGATGGTGTCTGTTTGAGAAGGGGAGTGGGGACAGTTCTGATTAGCTCATTACTTCTCCCCTGGCTGGGATGGGGCGGTTGCCACATGGTCTCCAGTCTTGGCGGCTCCTTCTTTGATGGGGGGCTCCTCTTGTTTCTCAGCCTTTCGTTTCTTTAAAGTCACCCACTCAATGCACACAAAAGCATTAAAAGCCATCTGTAGCAGACGGATCTGTGCATCAGGCTGCCCACAGATGGACAAGCTCATAGTTGGACAGCTTCATGCCATGGGGGTGGTCTCTGCAGTATTTGCATAGACAGGAACACAGTGAATATTAGCTCAGGGCAACAATAGAAGGGAAAGACAGTGGCCAAGTGGCAAAAACTCCAGCATGATCTGGTGAGGGATATACTGTTCCAGACATTAGCAGCATGGAAGTGTCTGAAAATATGCGTTGGTGATGGAGGCCGTGCAGACTCTAAAGGAAGAGATTCTCCAAGATATGGGAAGGAGTGATGAGAAAGCACATGGATCTGAGACTCTTCATGCCCAAGACCAGGTGCAGGATCTCAAAATCAATTTCCATCCTGCTGATGGGCCTCCAGGCCAGGCTGCTCCCAATGCTCAGAGATAACTCCACTCTCCTCCTCTTCTCCTCGTTATCTTAAACTAAGCTAAGATCAGTAACTAGTTACTCTTACACCCAGGGCAAGTAACATAAAATGTATCTGTAGCATCTGACATAAAGCATCCAAGGCTGTTGGGGATATCACAAAGGTAAACCAGTGGGCCAAAGAGAAGCCATTAAGGACAATGTTATTTCTGTTAATTTCCTATTTTACTAAAATATTCTTAGCAGCAGTGGTTTCTTCCTTGGTTGAGGGCTACAAGAGCCATCAATACCCTTCCATTTACCTTATATGTATTTGGTAAATACATATGTTTGCATATCATCCCAAGTCAAAACTCCTTCAAAATAGAGACTGTCTTTTGCCTATCTTTGTATTCTCAACACTTAGCACAGTAACTGTCATTTAAGTATTTAATAAATGGTTATTGACTGACTGACTACACTATAATTTTTGATGTCCTTAGGAATAGCACCGGTTGTCCCAGCCTAGTTATGCTTTGTATTCAACTTTGTCCTCTTCACAATTAGATGCATCTGTTTTTCTAATATATTGTAGTTGTTTCATCCTAGAAATCCAATGATTGACAGGAAAGTAGGCGGTAGACAGGATTTATCCTTCCACTGGATGGTCATGGTAAAGTATAGCATCCTTTTCTATTATCTGAAAATCATCATAAGAAGAATACAGAGTCACCGGATCAAACAGGATTTGTTTTTTTTTTTTTTAAGCTTTTTATTTGTATAACATATGTATGGGTAGTTCCCCAACCTTGATCTTTACAAAGCTTTCCAATACAAATTTTACCCCCAGTCCCCTCCCCTCCCCCAGATGGCAGGAGGTCCACTACATGTTAATAATGTTGAAATGCTTGAGAAGTTATGCAAGAAAAATCCTATCTACAAGAAAAAAAAAAAGAATCAGAGAAAGGCAACACAATGCAAGCAAATGTCAATAGAGATCATGAAAATGTTACGTTGTGGTCCATATTTCATGTCCCTCTTTCTGGGTGTATATGGTTTTCTTCAGTGAACAATTGGAACTGGTCAAACAGGATTTGTTGACTGGGATCTAGGTACATAGTGCTGCACTAATTTCCATGGGAGATATGAGGGCAGAAAAGATTTCCCGTTCTCATTGTGCTTAAGATGGTAGGGGGAATGATCATAATCAGAAAGGGTTTTATTATGGGAAGACTACATGGAGAAAGGAGCAAGGCAATCCATTCAGGGAGGAGGATAGCATGTAATATGACATAGAGAAGGAAGAATGTAAATGGTTGCATGGAATAGTCAGCAGAAGAAAAAGGGAATGGAAGATGAAAACCCATAGGTAGCAAGTGATGGAGTTTAATTTCTACATCAGTTCTCACCCTGGATGTTGGGATCCCGAGTACTAAACTATTCTCAAAAAAGGTAAATTAGCACCTGATACCCTCTAGGTGTTCAGAATGGGAAGGAAGATCATAAGAATTCATCTCTCCTCAAATTGACTCCAGAAGAAATAATAAGTCTCAGAGAAGAAGATTTCCCTTCCTTTCTTTTTTTGTCAGCAAAGTACTTTTGGTCCCCCCAAATAGGAAAAACAATGTATTAAGGAAGCAGTTTCTGTTTTTAATAAGGTTGGATTTCTTTGATTCAAAACTAACCTCAGTCAATCAAGAAGCATTTGTTAAGTGCTTATTCTGTGCCAGGCCCTGATGATATAAGGAAAGTCAAAAACTGTCCTTATCCTCAAAGAGTTTTATATTCAATTGGGGAAGACAAAACACAAATTATGTACATATAAGATAATCCAGTGGGAATGAGAAGTCATTCCGGAGGAAAAACATTAGATAGGGAATTGAGAAGAATCAAGAAAGGACCTCCTGCTCAAGACTAGGTTCGAGCAGAGTCCTGAAAGACACCAGGCAAAGGTAAGGGACTAGAGAGTATTCCAGATATGGAGCACAGATGGTACAAATGCATGGATATGGGAGATGTCCTCAGGATTGAGGAATAGCACGTAAGCCAGCATAACTGGACCATAAATTATGTGGAGGACAGGAAGGTGTTAGAAAACTGGAAAGGGAGGATTTGGTCATGTCATAAAGAACTTTCAGTACCCAGCAGAGGACTTTATATTAAATCCCCACATGGGTCCATTTCAGCCAGAATGAGTGGGTCCCAGTGAGTCATATGCTGAAATGGAAATGCAGTTTTCTGTTGTTAATAGAAATTATTCAAAATTGACCTATATCCCTTTAAAACCAGGTGAGTGGGTGCATGGGTGTGGATAAGTACATGCATGTGTGTGTGTGTGTGTGTGTGTGTGTGTGTGTGTGTGTGTGTGTGTGTTGGATGTGAACGAGCTGAAATTCACAAGTTGCCCTTTGAGTTTGGAATGTAGAACACATGACCTTGCCTAGATCTCAGCAAGAACAGACTTGACCAGGATGAAAACAAGTTACAACAATTGTAGGAATGGCCTTCCTTTATTCTCCTCACAGGATAAAGGAGCCTTTTTTTACTCTTCTAGCAGCAATTTAGGATTTCTACAATTCAGAAAGAGGTTATAGTCTGCCTTGGAGGAAAGGAGTTACCACATAGGAGTTCCTTTTCCTGAGAAAATCTTAGATTTTTCCTACATCTGCATGTTTGTATATTCCCATATTTACATTACCATGACTGTTGTCCTGGGAGATCCTTAATTAAAGATGTGGACCAAGAGAATGGCATCCTAGTGTTCTCCAAATGCGTCACAATGATCCTAGAAAGAAGCAAAAAATATCTTGAGACATTCATAATGGCTACTACTTGACTCTTCTAAAGTTCAAGTGTTTGTGTGCTCACTCAGAAAAAGGAGATTGAAGTCTATGTCTGCTTAATAATTATGATAATAGATGGACTCTTTCCATTTCCTGCCTCACTATTACCTCTAATACAAAATAATACTCTTTTCTTGCCCTTTAAAAAATTCAGGGACGAAAACAGTCCAGATCTCAAGGAGTTCTCATGTAAATTCTCACATTCTAATATGCAACTATCTAGGAAAATTCCAGATATATCTGGATTAAATGGAAAGCAATTTGGGGATTGCTAGAATGTAAGCTCTTTTGGGGGGAGAGGGAATGCTTCATTTGTGTCTTTATCTCAGTACTTGTCAAATAAAAGATTGATTTTTGATTAGTTAATTGCATGTGTGTATTAAGAAGCCAGAACCTCCAGAAAGGAAGAGAGACCACCATAATTGATCATCCACCATTCTTGCCCCCACATTGTCCAGTGATGCTGTTTTGTATTTTTCTCTCCCATTGTTTAGACCAAGATAACAAGGGGATGAACTTGACAGCAGCTGGGTCTCATTTTTCTCACTTCCAAAATGACTGGATGAAGTTTAATATCTCTTTGAACTCTGCCTGGTGACACTGCCAAGCTGGAGAATGTCCACAGAAGAATCACTAGCATCATGAAGGACTTTGAACTTAGTACATGTGCAGACCAGTTGAAGGAGCTGGGAATATTTAGCCTGGGGGCACATGATGATTGTGTTCAAGTATCTGAAAAGCTTCCATGTAAAGGAAGGGCACGATTAGGAGGAATGGAAAGAAAATACAAAGGAAAATATCAGCTTGATGTAGAGAGGAAGGGGGAAGCTTCCTAATAATGAGAGCTGTCCAGCAGTGCACCCGGATATTCAGAAGGCAATGTTTACTCCCTTCACTAGAAGCAAGGAAAGCTAGTCTTCCCATTTGTCTGAAAAGTTCCAAGATTTTAAGAGGGTCAATTTAAATAGGGAAGACTCCTAGGATCCCACCATAGTCATGGGATATTCCATTTCATCTTCCTGTGATCAACTGGCCAAAGTTATAGAAGGGAAACAAACATTTCTACAAAGACTACCAGATGCTAGGCACTATTCTAAGTTCTTTACAAATATGCTCTCATCGGATATAAACATAAGCAACTGGACAAAAGGGTTTTCCAAACAATTTGTCCAGAACAGAATGTTGACATGTTTGAGAAAAAGAAGCAGATGGCCAATTAACAAGATTGTAAACTCACTGTGGGTGGGAAATTCATTTTATCCTTCTCTAATATCCCACATAGCGCCAAGCCCAAAGCTAGAAATACAGTAGGTAATTAACCAATATTTATTGATTGACTGATTTATATCCCCTCTCTTCTCATACAGACTATTAGAAAGGCTGGCTCCCTCTTGCCTCCTGATAAGTAAAAGCAGATAGCCAGTTTGCAGCTAAAATTGTAAAATCCTGCAAATATTGTTTTTCAGCCCACCTAATTTGCATTAGTTTTACTAACATCCCTTTGACCTTCAGCCCAGTAGCCTCCTTGCTTCTCTTTTTCTCAGTAAAATACAAGTAGTAGAAAACTGACAAATGAAACCACATTTCTATAACAGGAAAGGTTTACAAAAAGCTCATTTTTCCTCATGAAGACCCTATGGAGTAAGCAGTGCAAGTAGTATACCTGTATTCTTGGGGAGAAAACCAAGGCTCCAAGAAAAAAAAATGACTTGAAAGATTAGTAGTTTCAGCTCTTGCGTCCCTTTTATAGGACAGCTAGATTTTTCTATACAGAGATTCTAGCTCAAAACTTATTTAGAACAAGATTGTTCCTGCCTTTACTATACCATCTCTGAACAAGATTATTTTTAAACCGAGAATTCCCTCATCCCAATTACCTTGTATTTATGTTTTATAGTTATCATACATGTACATGTGTCCTATCCCAATAGATGATAAGGCTTGAGGGCAGGAACCAATTCATTTATGTCTTTGTACTCCCAGAAATATGGTAGCCCCATGCTTAGAACTTAGTAGGTCCTTAGTAAGTGCTTTCTGGAAAACTACTAACACTAGCTATTTAATTTCATACATCCTGATGATTTGTAATGTCCATGACTGGACTGTTCTAAGAAATGATGGAATCAATTATTGCTTTGCAATTACATTTATGTGTTGTTAAAAACACATGAATGGGATTTCCTCTGATGCCCTGAGGGTAAGTAAGGAGTGGTCTGTAGGTGTGGGTATGAGGTATAAACACTTGCAAGGAAGCAGCAACTAAGAAGTAAGAGAAAGAGGATAGGGAAGGATGGAGAGGGAAAATGGAGGAAAAAATGGCACTGAAAAGATCAATAATGTTTACCGTTTGTTGTTATAATAATACTTATTGATCAATTACCGAGCACTGGGGATACAAAATGTGAAAAATTCCCTGAATCAGTCAGTCAATCAACATTTATGAAAGGAACTTAAGAGTATACCCCATGCCATTCAACCATTCTAATTAATGTAACTAACAATATATTCTGTGTCCTTGATGTCTTTATTAGTTGAGAATGTCTCTTTGATTAATAATAATTATTAATTAATAATAATAAAAACACAAACTGATTCTTTTCACCCCTCCCCATCCCAGCCCCCCCTTTTTTAACCTCTGATTATAGACACAAGGGTCTGGCTAGTCAAAGGGCTCCTGAAACTTTCTGATTCCTGCCAGAATCCCCTTTCCAATAACACCTAAATCCAGAAGCATGTCCAACTCCCACAGCCAATCCAAAGACGTGATTTTAAGAACTAGTTCACTCATAGTTTGATTTTGTCAGGGAATTTTTCACATTTTGTATCCCCAATGCTTGATAAAGTTAACTGACAAATCAATCACTCTGGCTATAGCTCTTTGCTGGCTCTGACCGCTGGTATATTAGCAGAGACAAACTGATCCCATTCCCCATGGACCATCTCATGAGAGAACTGGGACTAGTAACAAACAATGCATCGAGTTGAGAGTTGAAAGAGGAGAAACCATCCGCTCAGAGGAAAAGTAGCTCCAGGAAATGTGACCTCTTCGGAAATTAGAAATATTGCTGTTGTCTCTGCTAATATACCAGTGGTTAGAGCCAGCAAAGAGCTATAGCCAGAGTCAGCTTCACCAAGATTTCATGAAGGGAGAAAATAACCTCTAATAACTGGGAATTGTGAGTTTCATCTCTAGCAAGACAAACTTCCCTAAGCGTGAGCTCATTTTCCCGAGACCTTGTGTTTGCAAGGGGAGAATGTACCTCCAATCTGAGCATGTATGTATGTGCATTCATGTGTGTGTGTGTGAGAGAGAGTATACATGTGTGTATAGTTATTTTTGTAACAACTGCCCTTGATATACTTAATAAATATCCCATTTATAAAGATAACTCTGGGTGGCTAATTAATATTGGATACACATTGCACGGGGGGGCTTGTGAGCAATAGGCTTTTGGGGCTATCCTTAGAACACTCAGGGGAACACAACCTACTAGCCCAAACTGGGATAATTAGACCATATGGGGTGTTAACATTTCATGAAGAGTGATGATGAAAGGCACCTGTTTCGAACACATCCAGAGAAGGAGATAAATGCTAGAGTCGGCCCTGAGAAGCTTCCCTTGGTTTCCCAAGGGGACAGTCAGACCATGTACAGTGCTCCACAATCCCTATCCCGGCAGGATGGTCACTGAAAGGACACTGAGAAACAGGAGTCCTGAAGGATGACCTTCATCCGAAGGACACTGGCATTCCTCCTGCCCCAAAGCTTGAGCCCTGTGCTGGTGGAGCAAGAGAGGAGAGGCAAGAGGTGACTCAAAGTATACCAGGACCAGAATGGGGAGGGGATCATGGAAAAGGAGTGCTGACAACTGTGGCCATTTGATTTTATTCCCTTCATATGGACTTTGCATTCTACTTAAAGGGGAATTTCTTTGCCATTACTATGATTTCATGTGATTAATTCTGGTTGCTGAGGTAGAATTCAGACAAGAATGGGGGCTTGTGATCAATGTTTTCTTTTGAGGTTTTTTTTGGTTTTGCTTTGTTTTGCTTTGCAAGGCATTTGGGGTTAAGTGACTCACCCAACATCATGCAGCTGTCCAAGTGTCCTCCTAATTCTGGGGTCAGTGTTCTATCCACTGAACCATCTAACTGCTGAAATCAGAGATTTTTAACAGATGGGGAATCTAAACTAGATGTAAGAACATGAAGGTGGCAGTGGAACATGACGCATGTTATAAAGGTGAAAAGGGCAGAGAACAAGTCTGTACATTCTAGCTTCTCATTTTCTAATGGATGTAACTTCTTTTCATCCAGCCACTCTCATTCTTTCAGCTTAATTTTTTCAATATTTATTCAAGCTACTCCTATGTCCATAGTGTTAGGTTTGGTGCTCTAGGGATACCAAGACAATGTAAGGCAGGTCTTGACCATAGTAACCTTATAATAAGAGAAAGAGAGAGAGAAAGAAAGAGAAGGATGAGGGAGAGGGAGAAGGGAAGAAGAAAGGGAAGGAAAGAGGGAGAGAAACAGAAACAGAGAGACAGAAACAGAGTAAGAGAGAGGAGGAGGGAGGGGAAAGAAAAAGAATGGAGAGAGTAAGAGAAAAGAAGAAAGAGAGGGAGAGATACACGGAGACAGAAACAGAGAGGGAAGGAGTGAGTAGAAAAAGAGGAGAGAGAATGAGAAGAAGAAGTGGAGGAGGAGGAGAAACAGATGCAGGGAGATGATTTTTGAATAATGATGAATCATGATCTTAACACATTCATAAAGGTGATTACAGTGGGTGTGTCTCAGGCTCATAAAGCCAGAATCCTACCATTAGCTTTTAAGTGCTGACTATGACTGACCTGGACTCTGCTCTGATCGATATGAGCCTTGATGGGTTAGATTATGATTTAGGCTTAAATGGTCCAGTTTATGTTTCTCTAGATGCCCTTATACTTCTTAGGAAAATGGCCAATCAAGGAGCACACTGGGGCATGGAAATTTAGCTAAGCAGATCAGTAAGGACATGTATCTAATTTATATTAAAATCAGCCGCAAACAGTTGGTTTTCAGCTTGTCCTAGGAAGGCCTGAGTATGGACCTCGGCATATGGATTTTGCAAATGGATTTAACAGGCAAAGCACATTTTCCACTGAGAGGACGAATGCGCCGATCATAAATATGAAGAAGGAATTGGTCCAATTTTAATCTTCTGTTTCATATTTTCCATAATTTTCGCTAATGTGAGCAGCTCTAACCATAGTCTAAAAGTACATTCGCTGAAAAGCTATGAAAGCATTTTGATAAATAATGTAGAAAAACAGCCCTTGCCATTACTGGTTGACTTGGGATGAACTTGTCTGCATCAGCATGCACTTACCCCAGTGACTCACCGTTCATTCCCCATCATTGTGCCCTGTGGAGGTGAGTTTGAATAGACTTCTTTGTATCCTATTGTCTACCATTTGGTAAGAAAAAAGTACATAAACTCTGGAAGGTGATATAGTATCCTAGAGAAGATACTGAAAGGAGCCTCCTCCTCCCTTACATCCTTTTCTCCTGGCTCTGTGTTTAGGAGCCAAACAGAACAAGCATGATCCCCTTTTCTTTTCCTTTTTTTTAAATCTTTAAAAATTATTTTTAAAGCTTATTATTCCCAAAACATAGGCAGGGGTAATTTTTCAACACTGATGCTTGCAAAACCTTCTGTTCCAAATTTTCCCCCCGTTCCCCTTATCCCCTCCCCTAGATGGCAGATAGTCCAATACATGTTAAATATATTAAAATATATGCTAAATTCAATATATGTATACACATTTATAGTTATCTTGATGCACAAGAAAAATCAGATCAAGAAGGAAGAAAAAAAAACCTGAGAAAGAAAACAAAATGCAAGCAAACAACAGAAAGAGTGAAAATGCTATGTTGTGGTCCACACTCAGTCCCCCCAGGCCTCTCTCTGGGTACAGATGGCTCTCTTCATCCCTGAACAATTGGAACTGGTTTGAATCATCTCATTGTTGAAGAGAGCCATATCTATCAGAATTGATTATCAGAATTGTTATTGCCGAGTATAATGATCTGGTTCTGCTCATTTCACTTAGCACATGATCTCCTTTTCTACAAATTGTCAGTTCAGTTACTAATAAAGAGAAATTTCCACCTTTCAACTGCCTTCCCCCAAACCAAAGCCTTCTCTCTCTTCAGCTAGACATCTGCAGTTCCTTCGATTGATCTTTATTTGACACAAACTCTGTTCAAACCCCTTGGAATATGGGTTTCTACCTGGCAGATCTGAAAGTCTAACCTGGTAGCCCTGGTAGCCCTGGTAGCCCTTGTCATGAATGGTGCTCTCACCATATTTCCCTCCAAACCATGATCACCACCACCACAGCTGCTTTCCCACTCTGTTGAAACTTTTCTTGCATCCCAGACCTTTGTATTCTCCCCTCTACCTCAAGACCAAAGCTCATTGAAAGAAGATTCCCAGAGAACAGTGAGAGAGAAGAAGACTTTAGCATCAAGACCACTTGACTTGTGTTTGTCTTCCAAGAAGAATGATCTTCAGGTGAAAGGGGATAAAATACAAACCAATTGGGAGTAGAAGTTGAAGCAACAGTGAGAGCTCCTTTGTTGCTGCCCTCAGATAAGTCCCAGTCACTGAGTCCATATAATCTGCATTTCAGGATCCTGAAAGAATTGGTAAGTGGGATTGGCTGAGCCTATGATATTGATGGAGTAAGAAAAGGCAACAAGCACTTATTAAGCACTTGGTAAACACCAGCACTGTATTATGTGCTAGGGGTATAAAAAAAAGCAAAGGGAAAGACAATTCCTGCCCTCAAAAAGTTTACATGCTAATGGAGGGAAACAACATAATGGAATGAAATGTGAGTTACATTTATTAATAAAACAATAATGATACTTGACACTTATCTGGCACTTTAGGACTTTTGAAGCACTCTACATGCATTTTTTTTTGAATATTCCATAATAACTCTGTAAGAGAGGTACTAGGGATTATCATCCCTAGTTTACAGATACGGGAACCAAGGCTCAAATTGGTTACATCTAATTATCTACCTGAAAAGAGAAGGGATTTGAACCCTAGTCTCCCTGACTTCTATTCCAATATGTTCCATGATTATAATCAGTGACTAGTAATCAGTCCCACTTCTGACAGATCTAGGAAACCTTAAGCATTCACTTACTTCTCAGTATTATGGTAACTAGAGAAAGCAGAGAAGGTGCCAGTCTGTTTGCTTTATTTCCTCCTTATAGCAATGAAATCACAAGTCGAGTCTCTATCTCAGTCCCAGTCCCATAATAAAACCAGATTAGGGTCTTATTTCAAAGTTATAAAATTTTTAAAGCAATCCAAATTATATTGCTTATATCAGGCTCACATTTAGAAAGTGCTTGACAGCTAGCAAAGTACTTTACATGTATTTTATCACTTGATCCTCACCTGGGAAGGAAGTGTTATCAGTATCCCCATTTTACAGATGAGAAAACTGAGGCAAAATGAGTTTAAGTGACTAGCCCAAGGTCACATAGTTAAATAAGTATCTGAGGCAAGATTTGAACTCCAAGTCCAGCACTGTATCCACTACAGTCTGGTAGAGGCAAGGTTACAGGTTTTTTTGACAGGGGTACCAGATAAGGAGATCAAGGGAATGAAGTCATTTGATCAAATAACCAATCAATAAACATTTATTTGGTACCCACTGTGTGCCAGGCACTGTGCCGGTTTCTGAAACAAAGAGAAGAGCAAAAATAGCTCCTGCCCTCAAGGGGCTTCCAGTTTAGCCAGAGGAGATATGCACATAAATGAAATCGGTTCCAAACTAGACTAAGTCACACAGGTCTAATCCCTGGGACCAGCATCCTCTCCTGCACAGAGGCCATTATTCTTTGCCAATATCCCCATCCCTGACTCCCCTTCTGTCTACCGTTGGAACAACTGTAACCAGGCAGCACTACTATTGTCTCTGGGGGCATGGTCACAAATAGCCTCTTGTCCCTCTCACCATGGGACTTCCCAGATGAAACGTCCTTCCCTGGCCACCATGCCCACCCGCCTCAGGCACTGTTCCTCCTTATTTGAATGCAAGCAACTCAAAGGCAGTGACTAAGTACTGTGTGTCTTGCTCTAGCCCTTAGCCCAGTGTCGGGCACATTGGAAGTACTTCATAAATGCATTTTCATTTATTTATTCATTCAAGGAGTGGAGAACAGATTGGACTGCTTTTGGGAAACCAGAAAGTTTTTTTAAAGACAAACTTCTTCCCAAAATCAATTCATCTTTTTTCAACACAATGTTATCATAAGGTTTTATTATGTGGGGTACTATACTTTCCAGGGGGCAGCTAAGGGGTGTCACCAGAATGTGTAGGGGGCTGGGCCTGGAATCAGGAAGACACATCAACCAAAGCGAGTCCAAATATGGCCTCAGATGCATACTAGCAGTGTGATGCTGGGCAAGTCATGTCACCCTGTGTGCCTCAGTTTCCTCATCTGTAAAATGGGCTGGAGAAGTAAACAGCCAACCACTCAGTACCTCTGCCAAGAAAACCCAACTGGGGGAACAAAGAGTGAGACAGGAATTGAACAAGTTGAATGACTGAATGGCAAGGATAGGAGGCACAGGTTGGTAGGGATTTTCATCAGTGAAACAAGTGCCCACAGTAGTGAGAACACCAGGACACTGGTGTATTTGAGCGCCGTGTTTACCCACTTGATGGGTGTGAGTTGACATCTCACTGTTGTTTTAATTTGCATTTCTTTTATACTTAGTAATATGGACCATGCTTGCATATGACTGGAAATAGCTTTAACTTGAACTTTTAACTTTAAGATAATTTTAACTTTAGCATCTATTGGGGAATAGCTTTTAGACTTATGCATCATTCCCAAGTCCCCGATAGCTAAATGTTCCAAGGGTATGACCCGTCTTCAAAAGAAAAGTTAAATCTATCTACAAATAGACATATATGGAGAGAGAGAAAGAGCTAGCTTTGCTATATATATAAATATAGAGAGTGCTTTATACATATATAAACATATATATTTTATATATAAACATATGTATATATAGCTTTGCTATATGTATATATAAAGTGCTATACACACATATATAAATGTAAATATAGATTCATATATCAATATAAGTGCTTTGCAAACTTTGGAGTCCTATATAAATGCTAGCAAGCTTTCCAAACTATTTAAAGGACTCTTGTGTTTGAAAGTTGCTATACATTCTGCTTGGTTTCTTAAAGAACTAGATCAAGTAAGCAAATAATTGAAAGGCCAACCATTACCTCCAAAATAAGCTTGTAATCCTTTCCATTTCTCAGGAGCTCTCCCCTAAATTATCTTTTGATTACTAGATCTACCTGTCTGTCTGTCTGTCTAGCTAGCTAACTAGCTATCTGTCCACATATACACATAGTTTGTATCCAGAGCCATTGCATCTGGTCACTGGATGCAGATGGCTCTGGAGGAGATAGTGGGGCAGGTGACCTTGCAGAGCCCTCCCTCATTTAAATCCAACTCGCTTGCATGTCATGATGTCACCTCTTTGATATAAGGTCCTTTTAAGACAAATGACAATGACAACAGCATATATTAAATATATATATGTGTGTATTGTATATTATTAAATATATATATGTATTGTATATTATTGAGTGTATTTAATAACTTTGTTAAATTTATTTTTGTAAATATATAAGCACAAATATCCATTTACATATTGCATATATTTACTTATAGGTATACATATCATTTCTCTCAGTGGGATACAAGTTCCTTGAGAGCAGAGAAGGCTTCTTTCTGTGTATATCTCTAGTGCTTAACACAGGGCCAGGTACATAAAAGGCACTTAATAAGTGTTTATTCAGTTGGATTGAAAAAGGACAAACGTCTTAATACTTGTAGTGTACAAAAATAGAAAAGGCAGTGAGTCCCGCATTTCTGGAGGTCTGCAGACTGGATGACCGCTAACTGAGGATGATGGTGGACAAGAATCATCCTGTGGCAAAAAGTCTCACTAAGTGACCTCCGAGGTCTCTTCCCACCTTCATTTTGTGACATAGAAAGTAGCCTCTCTTTTCCAGCCTCCCTTCCCTTAGTGCCTCCCGCAGATGGGGACCCTTGACTTAGAAGAACCCTGATGGATTCTGCAGGCTCTCCGGCACTAACACGGCTCACCAGTGATTCCCAGCTGTTCCGAAGTCAGACGCCCACCCTCCTGGGTTGTCTCTATGCACCTGCCCCCGAAGCTGGCGGGACCACGGCTCGCCCATCGGCCCGAGCATCTGCCCGGTTGAGTCAGCTTTGGGTGGGTTCTGTTTTCTTAGAAGTAGAACAGGAGGGTCTCATTCTGTTTGGGAGGAGGCGCCGATTTAGGGTTTCTGCTTGGTTTTGCACGTTCCCATCCAATGCAAAGGATGCATCAGCTCAGGACCCCAAGCAGACCCGCCACAAGATTTGTCGGATGCCCAATCCAGCCTCCTGCTGCGCAGGATGTCTTCATCTGGCCTCCTAGAACCAGACAGAGAAGCTTTTGGTACGAGCACTCAGGAAGAAATGAAAAAAACCCAAAGCAAAACTCCGAATCCATCCGGCCTTTATTGGCTGCATGATGATGCTTTAATGGCGGGAGAGAGCCCAGTAATTAGAAGGCAGGGCTCTGATCAGCCCCATGCCAACACCCCTAGGTCCCTGTTTGCTTTGTCTGAGAGCGCCGTCCCCCGGGGCCCGCCGTGACCAGCTGTCTCTGGAAGTCGCTGCCAGGCTGTGCCGTGAATGGGAGCTATCGGCCTCCCCAGCCTCCGCCTCCTCCTCCTCCCCGAGCTCTTCCCGCCGGCTCTTTGACTGCCATGACTTTTATCTCTCCTGCACAGGAGCGGCTCCTAATCGCTCTCCTTCTGTGCCTGGGAGGGTCACAGCCAAGACCATCGCTACCTGCGCTGATGGGGAAGCACAGTCACCTTTGGGGAGGCTGATAAGCATTTGGCAGGCAGGCCTCTGGGAAGAGCCTGCAATGCTGTGAAAGAGGCTCCTGCCAGGGCAGGGAGACGGGCAATAGATGCACCAAGAGGCCTTTGTTTAATGAGCTGTCAGGAAGCAGGCAAGAAATTTGGTTTGAAAACATGTGCAGGCTACAGAGACAGAGCTGGGCCCTCTCAAGGCCTCCCAGCCTCCTCAATGAATGCTGGGAGCAGCTTATCGGCGCAGGGCTGCCATGGGGCCCGAGCTATCATTAGCCGGCTAATGGGCTTTGAAAGCTACAGTTCTCTCTCTCCCCCCCTCTCTGAGCTCCGGATGATGGGGAGATTTGTGCCTCGGGTTTTTTTGCTTTGTGTATGGATGCGTTTTTCATGGGATTTTAGTAAACAGGCAAATTGGAAGGAGCTGCCAGGAAAATGTACTGGAGAAAAGGAGCCGGGGAAGAAGCTGGGGGACCATGGGGCCTTTATGTCTGGGGGCGGGAGAAGCTTTAGGGGCTTCCAGTGCTGCGGAGTCAGCCAGAAGGAGGCAAATGGAGCCCCAGCCCCCCTTTTATTTCAATCAGACCCTTAAGGGAAACATGGACTCCTCTCCCAGGCCCTGACTGGCAGAGCGGGTCCTGATGCCCAAGAAGCAGGCCAGCTCGTAGAGACGTCAGGTTGTCCTTCGGGTCTCGAGGCCGGGACGTTCCTGCAATAATCTGCCGTGGCCAAAAGGTGCTCGTTCTCCCCAAATTCGCCAATGATGCGAAACAGATGCGGGCAAGGAGGGCCCAATGGATCCCTTCTCCAGTCCCCCCGAAGTTCTGGCATTGCCCTGCTTGTTTCCCCACCTCGGTCTACGTCCGGCGCCTTCTCTGCATCAGGTACTACCGAGATGAAGATAAAAACCAAGAAATCCCTTCCCTCATGGAGCTCTCACTCTTCCGGCTGGTTCTTGGTGACTGATGTCCGGGGCCGGCACAGACTTGTGAAGAGATGGGGGTGGAGGAGGGCCCAGCCCCAGACAGAAGGGGACATGTCCCACGACTGCTTGTGGGACTCCGCCGGCCTTTTCCATTAAAGCCTCTAATCTCAGAGCCGAATGTCCCCCACTGACCGGAGCAGGAGCGGGAGGAGACTTGTAGTTGCTGGTGGGGAGTTAGTCTCCTGTGGCGGGAGCGAAATGCGGCATTTTCCATTTAACCCTCTCCTGAGTTTAGCCGGATGTCCTGTGCTGGGAGGCAGGCGACTTGTGACCAGATGCCTGTTCCCAGGCTCCCAGGATTCATTGCTCAGCCAGAGAAGCTGCAGCTAACAGATCCAGAACCTGCCCCCCCACCCCCAGCATTGCATCAGGACGTGAGTGCAGGTCATGTTCCACACAATTAATGTTTCTGGTTTTGCTATGCACCCACTAATTTAATTAAACCATATGCGTAAAATTATGACATTATTCTATTATGAGCGAAGATGATAAATGAAGCGATTC
This sequence comes from Myrmecobius fasciatus, assembly GCA_023553655.1. Taxonomy (NCBI): domain Eukaryota; kingdom Metazoa; phylum Chordata; class Mammalia; order Dasyuromorphia; family Myrmecobiidae; genus Myrmecobius; species Myrmecobius fasciatus. Next base: position 181,372 of record JAJPUD010000768.1, on the reverse strand, counting down.
AAAAAGAAGGCAAAGGAAGGGCATGGTTCAAGTGGGCGGGGGCATTGAGTGACATCATCAGCCTATATTAGATTAATAAGAAAAAACCATCGGGGTTAAGTGACAGTCATTAAGCCAGGGCCCTGACTGCGAGAGGCCCAGGTATTAGTCCCAGTGCTATTACAGATGCAGGGGGCCTTGGTGAGCTTAATCCAGTTAGCCCACTGGTGTTCAGAATATCCAGATTGGGCTCCATCAATCACCCAAAGCCGGCCAGAAATGACTCTTGCTCAGCCTTGATCAGTGACGAAAGGCTTTGTGCTGCAAGAGTTGTGACCCGAGTATCCGAATAAGGGACAGCCCCACTCAGAGGTCTTTTGTGACCACTTCTGAGTCTCGCGATCCTGCGGCCCGTTGCTCAGCGAGAGAGGCAGGAGCTAGAGAGTCTGGACAGCGCCACAAGTCAAGTTTTTTCTTCCTCGGGAGCCTCGCCTCAAAGCAATATTACTGTGCAATATGGAACGAACGACATTAAGAATTCGGTTCAATGAGCTTTTATCAATAGAGATAATTCAGAGAAATACAGAAGACAAAGGAACTGATGGTAGTGAAGCAATGTAAATAAGCTCAGAATGGGAAGGCAATGAAACTTGGATATCTGGGACTTTGGATGGAGAAGACATGGGGGGTGGAGGAGGGGCCAGCACAAGAAGGCACAAGGCAAAGGCCAGTGTCCATCTCACACTGTCAGATTGAAAGAGATGTTCCTGATTCTGCTACAAACTCAGGATAGAGGGAAGTCGGGGGCTCTTGGAGAGTTTGTTGGGAAATATGTCAACAAAATAGGTCATTTTCTTTTCTTTTTTTTTGCTGAGACAATTGGGGTTAAGTGACTTGCCCAGGGTCACACAGCTAGGAAATGTCTGAGACCAGATTAGAACTCAGGTCCTCCGGACTTCAGGGCTGGTGCACCACTTAGCTGCCCCAAAATATGTCATTTTCAAAAAATGATGTGAGGTTCTTCATCAGACCCTCCCTCTGGGCCCCTACATGGCCCAAGACAGGAGGAAGTTATAAATACATCCCCCTGATAGCCAGCATGGGGCCAAGTTTCTCCTGACTTAACCAACCTAGTTCACAAACCACAGAAAGACAGTCTACTCTCTGCAACCAACCTCAAGGCCTCTGCTGCTTGGGACACCTGATGAAATTTGGGCTCAAATCCTTCAAGATCCCCAGGTTACCCCCCATGTCACAATGTCCCATTGCAGCAGGGCTTTAGGTAACTGGAGCTATTTTATGAATAATGTAATTATATTAGTGATAGCTCAATACACTGAAAAGAACTTATTTGACTGGAAAATGAGGCGGGCCAATCTTATAGAAAGAGTAAATGATTACAAATGGACAGCCTTTGTGTTGAATTGACGTACATAAAATATTAAAAAGAAGTAAAAAATGGGAGCATCTAGGTGGCACAGTGGATAGAGCACTGTCCTTGGAGTCAAAAGGATCTGAGTTCAAATCCAGCCTCAGACATTTTGACACTTACTGTGTGATCCTGAGCACGTCATTTAACTCAGATGGCCTTTCTCTCCCCCCCCCCCCCCCCAAAAAAAAGAAGTAAAAGAAGGCTTTCAGCACATTAGATGGAGTCTTTATATGAGATATATGGGAAGGCAGGGCAAGAAGGATGGAAAGAAATAAAGGTTGAATTCTGTACTTAATGGTGGGAATAAGAGCAAATTACTTAATGAAGCCATCTAAGTGTTGAATAATTCATACTCATAAATGTCTTTGCAACAACTCCATGACGCAAGCAATATAAGCACGATAAGGAAGAACTATACGTGACACATCTCCTTGAATGTGGCAGTGCTTGCATCTCTGGGGTAGTGCTCCTAAATGGGGAGAAGAATCTCTTAGCTATAGTCTCAGACACTTATTTTTTTCTGTTTTCTTAATGTTTAAGTAAGGATTGGATGTGGTATCAGAGCACAGAAGTTCAAGTCTTGCCTCTCCTAATTCCTACTTCTGTGACCTTGGACAAATTATATTTACCTTTTGGGATCTGAGTTTTCTTATCTAGATAAGGAAAAGACTGAATTCTAAGGGTGAACACTCCAGGCCATATCTTGCCCACCACCTGTTTTTGTATGACCCATGAATTAAGGATGGTTTTTATATTTTTAAAATAAAGTTTTACTGTACCTAAAATGTTATTCTTAGCTCACATGGGGTTCAAAAACAGGTACGGGGCCAAATTTGAACCTCAGGCTGACTTTTGGAGATTAGATAATGATCTCCAAGATCCTTCTAGCTCTAATTTTATGCTTCTATTATATTATCCTATATTAAGCTGTTCTATGTTTTGAAGTCTTGTCAACTTGAATACTTACAAAACCTGAGCACTCTCCAATTGCTAGTACCTTCCCCCCAAAATTACTTTGCATCTCTCTCTTTCTATATAATCTCACACTTAACCTTCTGTATAGATAGATTATATATGATCAGTGATTGCATCATTTTTGTCTTTGTATTCCTAACACAATGCCTAAAAAGCTCCTTATATGGGCAGTTGGATAGTACAGTAGATAGAATTCTGTGTGTGGAGTTAGGAATATCTGCATTCAAATCTAATCTCAGATACTTGCTCAGTGTCTCAGACAAACTCAGACAAAAAACTCGGGTTTTTTGACCCAGAACAAGTCACGACTTCTGACTACCTCAGTTTCCTCAATTATTTAAAAAAAAAGTTGTGAAGAGCAAATGAGATACTTATAAAGTGCTTAAGACAGTGCCTGGCACATAGTAGGTACTTACTAAATACTTGTTTCCTTTCCCTTTAAATGCTTAGTGAATGAATAAGTCAATGAACAAATCAATAACTCAATGGATAAATCAACTGGAGAATTGGCGGCTATCCTAGAGACCCTGTGATACTAAAGTCTCTGGGGTTCACATGAGGAGAGATCATTAACCAGAGAAGCAAGAAGTTTCCAAAGAACCTGGGTCCTTTAGAACAGGTGGGAGCCTCTAATACAAATGTTATTTACAAATGATGAAAGGAAGAGTTGCATGTCACGCCCACCATAGTCACACAAATGAGGAGCATCAACCTTAGGTCTCCAACTCTTATGATCTCTTTATTATATTACTTTGCAAATGAGTCTTGAAGGACCTTAATCCGTCAATACTAGAATAAGTATGATAATTATTATTGGACTGAGCACTGGTGATATAACGATGAAGCAAAACCAAACAGTTCCCTCAAGATACTTCTACTCTTTTTATAAAATAAATACTTAGATATCTTTTGCTTTTATATAGCTTAAATTCCCCCCACCTCCATATCTTTCCTCCTCCATCTTCCCAGAATATCGTTCTATACAACAAATGATTTTAAAGGAAAAATAATAAAACCAAATCAACTCACCTAAAATATCTGCCAAGATATACAGAATTCCACATCTGAGTAAGCCATTTTTTCATCAGAAAGAGGGAAAATGTCCCCTCTCAGTTTTTCTCTGGGGCCAACTTTGTTCTTTGTACTTTCACAACATCCACCTCCAATAATTTTACACTTGTTATTCTTTTTAAGGTGAATTGATTCACATTATATGGATTAGTCATAGTGAATATTGTTTTCTTGGATCTGTATATTTCACTTTGCATCAACTCAAGTAATCTATCCATCTTCTCTACATTCAAAATGTACATCATTTCTTATAGTACAGTAGTAATACTCCATCAATTCATAAGTCATTTGGTTGGCCATTCGGCAGAGAACCTCTATTTCTTATCTCCAGCTCATCCTTTCTAGATTTCATTTGTACAAAGCTGTTTGCATGCTATCTCACCCATTGAACTGTGTGCTCCTGGAGAACAGGAGATTCCCCCCCCCCTTCTTTGTATTTCCAGCACTTAGCACAGTGTATGGAACATAGTAGGTTCTTATTCACAGCACAGCAATTGACATATTGGAGCTCTTAAATGGTCATTGACTAATTATTATAAATACTTTGGCACTTACGAGGGCTTTATCAATAATGTCCCTAAGGTATTTTTTTTCCTAAAGAAGGAAAGAACATGGGCAGATATTAGTACATAAAAGATACAAGGGGATGGGAAGCATTCTTAGAAGGGAGGACTCTAACAGCAGGAGGGGCTAGGAAGGGTTCCTCTGATTTCTCATAATCTCTAGGCTATTGGGTCAGCATTTTGTTTCATGCCTGGATTGCCACCAGGACTCTAGCCAAGGTCGATTTTGTAGTGTGCTTTTTGCTCATAAGATTTTTTTTTGACCAACATAAAATCCTTTGGAGCAAAGACTAGCATTGAAGTGTAGGTTCATTATGTTTCTGTTTTTTAATTCTAGGGCAACCTAATGACCTGAAAAAAGAATCATCCTTGTGCCTTTCGAGGATTAACTTTCTCCTTCAAAAATAAAGTTGAATATATATTGGTTCCATGGGCTTTGTTTTGCTTTGGTTCAATGGAGGGAATGAAGCTTTGAGGGAGACAGGATGATAATGTTGCCAAAATAAAAAAAAAGGTTCTTTGAATCTTTTTTTCTAATCTGCAGAAGGGAAAAAAAAGAACATTAAGAAGAAAATATAGGCAAGCTAGACAGTTTTGAAAGTGACATGTTGGATTTATTATAAACTTTTTTTAAAGCTATATAATAGAGATTCTTTATTTCATATGTAATCTTTTTCTGTTCTATTTTGTATGTGGAAATGTTTTTTTTAATTCAAAATAAAAAAATTTGTTGAGATTCTTTAATCTCTATCTAATTATTAGATTATGTAGCAGTATCAATGGATAGAAAAAAGATTCCTATATCATTAAATCACAAATTACTCTTATTTATATACAAAGCCTGAATTTCAGTAGTTATAGTGAGTCTACAATCCTTTTTATATATACATAATCACTGAAGAAACAGGTTTCTAGCAATGTGATGTCTGTATTAATCTCTTCATGTGTCTTGCTTTTTGAGAGATGTTATTGTAGAGTCAGATAAATTCTTTCCAGATTTTCAAGGGACACAGAAAAATCAAGTCAAATCTGGTCTTCCAAACAAGTTTGGAACAGCTCTAGACTTCTCAAATGTCTTACAAAAACAAGATATTGTCCCACCTTTCCTCCTTCTCATTGACTGTTTCTTCCACAGACGAAACAGTCCCTGCTTGCTTGATACCAGTTATCCTTCTCATGGTTCCATGACAGGTGAGCATCATTGACCTTGCCTACATAACTGCTCCCTCCATTCATCTGCCAAGTTTCATGGTGATCCCCTCCAAGTTAAAGACATGAAACCCACAGGAACCTTCATTATGTTTCAGCCTGGCAGCTTGAACCAATGTAGGACTTGAGATTTTATTCCATTAGAGGGCTCCAAGAGATCTCAAAGGCATGGTGTCCAATTTTCTCATTTTATAGATGAGGATAGAGAGGCTTATGGAGGCAAGTTTATTTGTTCAAGATCACACAGATAGTAATTGGCAAATTTGGAGTTCAAATCCATGCAAAGAGGCCAGTTTGGGCTTTTTTGTGAAAAACTCCCTAACAATTAGAAAAGGTGGGGTGAACTGCCTTGAGAGAAGTCGCGCTCTCCCTACATAGACGTCTTTCAACAGAGACCAAATGATCACTTGTCAGGGATGTGATAGTAAAATACTTTTCATGTACGGGTCTAACTGGAAGTTATCTGGCTTCCCTTCTGAATTCTAGATTCTAACTCTAAATTTATGCTCCCATCTGTACCATACTACTTGTCTACTGGAGCCCTTTTGTTGTATGTTGGATATTTGATGGTTATCACAGGCCAGAAAAGTACGAAATGACAAAAGGCAGAGAAAAATATGATGGACACAGTAACCTTATAGATGGAGAGGCCCACAGAACTCATCCAGCCCACCTCCCTCATCATACACCTCAGCAAGGTAAAGGTTGCCTAAGGTCACTCAGATAGCAAATGGAAGTGGCAGGCTTTGAACTCAGGGCTGGCACCATGTGGAGCACAGGACCTCAGAGCAAAGGGAGTTCTTCTTAGATGGGTTGGGAAAAGGCCTCCAATTCCTGATGCTTTTTCTGTTTTTTTTTTTTTCCTGAGGCAGTTGGAGTTAAGTAACTTGCCCAGGATCACACAGCTAGGACATATTAAGTGTCTGAGACCAGATTTGAACTCAGGTCCTCCTGACTTCAAGGCTGCTGCTCTATCCACTGCCCCACCTAGCTGCCCCTGGTTATTCTTATCTATTAAAAACATATAAATTTATTAAGCATCCCACATAACTTTTCTCCCATCTGGGAAGTGGATGTCATTATTATCCTCATTTTAAAGATGAAAAAACTGAGGGTGGGTGAGGGGAACAATTATTTGCCAAATATCTACCTCACACAAGGCGTCCTTTCCAAATATTCCCTCATTAGAGAGAGGCAGAGAAAAGTAAGAATAAGCTAAGTAACGGGGCAGGGTTCCTCCCATTCCCTGCTCTGCCTGGCCCTTCCACATTCTACCACTGTTCTGCAAGCTGGATTTGCTAGAATCTTCTGTGCTGAAATACTAGACTTGAGCAGAACTCTTTAGGCCCCTTTTCTATGTTGTGGAAACTTAAATTCATAACAAAAATATATAGGAAACCAATTTTATTGAAATACAGCTTCTCTCTCTGCGTAGTGATTTTTTTTTTAAATCTAGACTCTAGGGTAAGAACTTCTGCCATAGGCAAAATCTGCCATCTCTCTGCCTGTGACATCAGACGTGAGAAACCAATCAGACATTTCTGAGAAAGATGCTGCCCTCCCCACTAAAATCTGTGGTGCTGAATTATTTCCTGGCTTATCTGGTAACAGGGTGGATTTATATACTTTATTAGAAGCCTTAAAACATGTTGAAGAAAGACTTATTCCTCTACCACGGCTGCAGAGTTTGTCTTATCTGTAAAAGTCCCTAAAGCCTCAAACTGTTTGAAATGGTCTTGGGAGGTCCATTGGCTCCTTTCAGGACTAACTTAGGACCTGATGGAGTATGGCTATTGTGGTGAGAAACTTTGGGGAGCCCCAGGTTGGTAGTGCTGGGGAAAACCCAACGTGGTTATGGATGAGACTCCAGGGAACGTGAATGGCACCTCCTAGAACAACACATCATGGCTGTCAATGGATCTTTGGGAACAATGTCTCTCTGAATCAACCTCTATAACTCAAATGCACATGAAAGCCTGACAAGCACTGCTCATACGCGTAGGTGAGCAAGGACACGGGGCAGCTCCTCGGATAAGAGGCAAAGACCTTTCGGGTCCTGCCAAGCCACAAACCTTTGTAAAGGAGAACGAGAGATTTATTCCGATGGCCCAGGATATGTGGATTTGGAGCATCTTGAGTCCAACAGACATTTATAGGGAGGCTGTTGATAAGCTGGGGAGCTTCCAGGGGAGGTGGGCCAGGACAGAAAAAAGCCTGTAGATCATGTCAAATGCAGATCAGTGGGAGGCACTGGGAATGCTTAATTTGGAGAAGAGGACATTCAGAGAGGCAATGTGGTATAATAGGGTGCTGGATTTAAGGGCAGAGAACAGAGGTCCAAGTCTCGTCATTATTGCCTGTATGACTTTTTTTTGAATGCAGGAAAGATTTATTTTATATTCTTTTTAAATTTATTTTTCTATATCCTTCTGTCATTCATTTTCTAACCTGTATGACTTTTTACAAGGCACCTCCCTCTCCCTTTAGGATCCAATTCAATATGTATGAAGCACCTTTGAGATACAACACCTTGTTCTAAACTGGGTTCAAAGAAGAACAGTCCCAATCCTCAGAAAGCTTGCTTTCTACTTGAAGTGGGATGGAATATGGGAATATATTAAAGACCTTTGACTTTGCCCTATGGGGAACCACCTGGGATTTAGTAGAGAAATCCTCAGGAGGTCTTGGTACACTTACTGCTAACCCAGCTCATGCCGTCTTCCAAGTACAGTGTTTTTCTGTAAGCGAACACAGCTGGGTAGCACCATAGTGCACAGAGCATGGAGCCTGGAGTCAGGAAGACTCCTCTTTAAGAGTTTGAAACCAGACTCAGACACTTACCAGCTGTGTGACCCTGAGCCAGTCATTTCATCCTGTTCGCCTCAGTTTTCTTATCTATAAGATGAGTCGGAAAAGGAAATGGCGAACCACTCTAGTATCTTTGCAAAGAAAACCCTAAATAATGTCATGAGGAGTAAGCCATGACTGGACAGCAGCAGCAACAATACATCAGTGCAATGCAATTTAAGGAAGGAGGTAGCACTTACATCTGGGGGCATCCCCATGTTACAGATAAGAAAACTGAAGTAATTCAGTGTAAGTAATTTCCCTAGGCCCCCAAGCCCAACGTATCCGATGTGGATTTGAAGCCAGCTCTCTCCTGCCTCCAAGTTAAATTCTCTTTCTACAACAATCCATTGCCTTCCCCCTCTCTTCTCTATCATCTGCTTCCCTCTCTTCCCATCACTAGCTTTGCCAGAGCCTGTTTTCTCTCTCACTTCCATCTTGGGAAGTCTAGGAATAGCTCCATCTCTTGGGAGATGGCAGAAAAGGGCTTAGCTCAGGCAACCAAAGATCTGGTGTTCCTTATCATCTGTGTGACCCTGGGCAAGTATTTGAACCTCTTTCTCTGGACTGTAATTTCCTCAGCAGTAAAAGAAGAAGCTTGAACTAAATGATTCCTTCTGCTCAAGTTCAATGACACTACCCCACCCCCAACACATTTATTCCTGTTTTTTTCTCTCTTTCTTTCTGCTCCTTATCTGGTCCACATTGCATCTTGTTCCACCTAACTGATTCCACTTGTGCTTTAAATGGACCTTGGGTTATCCAAGGGGTAGAGACAGGCTTCTCATCCACTTCCCTTTTTTACAATAAGCTGGAAGCAGAGAGAGCTGCAACCAAGGTCAAGTTCAAGGTGAACATCTCAAAGGTTCTGCTCATTTGAAAGGAGTGGTCAGAGATAAAGACCCTGAGAGAGGAGAGAGAGCAGCAAGCAAGGCAGGAATGGCAAAGAGCTGCTCAAGTCCTTCACCTGGTAGCCTCCTACTTGAAATAAGTCTTCTTGCTAAGTAGAATCTCCATTCTGTTATTGTTTCCTTGTTGCAGGACTTCAAGGGCTTTCAGTACCTTTGAAATTTATTATCCTGGGGCACAGTCCCAGTCATCCAACCTATGTTACACTTCAGATGGTGACTGTTGTTGTTTAGTCATTAGAGTCCAATTTTCTGTGATTCCATTTATGGTTTTCTTGGCAAAGATCCTGGAGGGATTTACCATTTCCTTCTCCAGGTCATTTTATAGATGAGAAAACTGAGGCAAACAGAGTTAAGTGACTTGTCCAGGGTCACACAGCTAGGAGGTGTGGGTGAGGTCAGATATGAACTCATGAAGATGAGTCCTCCTGACTGACTAGGCCCAACACTCTGTGTACGATGGCACCAAATGATGGTGGACGGATGGGCCTGTGGAAACATCAGGGAGCAAAATAAAAACAGAATTTGTCTCCTGCTTCTGGTCTTTCTGCCAATCAAAGAAAAAATGTTCCTTCTGTAAACAGTAATATCAAAAACCACACAGTCCTGCATGAATTCAGCTTCTAATCAAGCAGCATTAGAGAATGTTCTCTGAGCTGATATTATATTTTAAGTTTTTCTAGATCACCCTCAACAGCCTGACCAAAAAAAACCAAAAAAAAATATCCTGAATAAACAAAAAAAAGATTTCGAGAAGTCTGAAGAAAATGCACAAAAATGTAATTTGTTATGAATTAGCATCTGATTTTTTCAGAATGATGTTGAGAACAAATTAATGGCCCTAGATTCACCAAGCTCTTTTGGGAACCTGGAGAAAGCTTATTTCTTGGGAAAACCATACAGCTTCTCCCATTGCTCAAAATGGAACAAAATACAGAGTTGGATCTTGGTGACATATCTGTAAAAGAAATAAACCCCCAAAGAGGACCAAGAGAGCTTTCAAAGCATCCAGAGTTGCCCTGTGGAAGGGTTCCCCAATTTGGGCGCTGTATGGTAACCTTGGTAGTGATGAAGACCTGGACTCTCCCAGAGGCTGTGCCAGCAAAAAGTGGTGACCATTCCCATCGGTCCCCCCTTTGCCCTGAGGAGGAGCAGAGATCTCAAGCACCCCTTCTGGGTATGTCTATATGTGTTTCCAGGGCAGATGGTCCTCCCATAGTCAATGAGCTAGCCCTTCGAAAGTTGGCGATGCATTCTCATTAATGGAAATTGCATTAGTTTGCAAGGCAGGAGAATTGGCCCGTGGTCCTAGCACTGGCACCAGCTGGCTGGCTGACCTTGGCAAGTCATTTAACCTCTTTGGCCCTCAATTTCTTCATCTCTCCATCAAGGGAATTGAATTAGATGATCTCAAAGGTCCCTTCAATATCTATGTTGTATCGATGGGTTTTTTTTTAATAATTAGAAAATTAAATCTGATTGCCAGGGATAGAATTAAAATGATAGCTCAGCATTCTAAAGGTGATTTTATGGGAAGCCTTTTTCAACAAATGGGAATAGTTGGCTTTACATCTAGAAGAAGGCAGGCTGTCCCAGTGGAGAGAGCAGAGAGAACCAGAATCCAGACAGTTTGGTTCATATAATGCATTCATCATTATTAACTAAATGATTCTGGACTAAGATTAAGACTAAGACTCAATTTCTTCACCTGTCAGATGGGGATAATGATGGCACCAGTCTCACTGGGTTGGGAGGCAGTATTTTCTCATAGATAAAATACTGGCTCTGAGGTCAAAGGATCAAGTTCAAATCCATTACTATCTGTGTGATTTGGGGTCCTTTACTTCCCTGGGACCTAACTTCCTCATTTAACAAAAGAGAATAGAACTAGCTGGCCTGCAAGTTGGAGCCATGATCCTATGAACCAACCGCCATATCTTTTCTAAGGATAAATTGAAATAATACCTGAAATAAGATTTATAGACTCCAGAAGAGTTGAACACAACTGAACAAGAACAGTAAACCAAAAAGGTGATGGAGAAACTCTCTTTATCCTGTAAAGATCTGGTACAACAGAACTACCAGGATAGTAACTCATCTCAATTGCATCTCTGGCTCTCATTTTCTTCCATTTCCTATTTAAGTTATTTTTATAGTAAAAGGACAGGAAGCAAGTTTGATATCTTGTGTGCTCCAAGCAAAAAGACCAGGGCAGTGGCTGAATCTATTTGGATGCAATTCAGCCACAGCTAATCTCTTATAGAAACAGGGTTATAATATAAATGAATCTACACTTGTCCTAGAGGGAGACATAGATAGATCTAAAAGTTACTCAATTTATATTCTTCCTCATTTGTTAAAGTGTTAGTGAATGTAGCATGTATATAAATAAGAACCAGCGACATCTCTAAAGGTAAACTTTTTATGTGATAACATCCCAGTTGGACCATACAGGTTTTCCATTGCACAAATAAATCAGCTTTACTGGGAGTCACTATTTTTACATGAAAATGAATCAGTTTCTTATACTCTCATTTTATTAACCTATAATAAGGAATACTTTGTCATTAGTTTACAGATATTTCAAAATACTTTGGCAGAGCAGGTTTAAAGAAACTAAAGATTTTTGTTAGCACTAAGAAGTTAATTTATAAAAATTACTTTTGGAACTGTTCCAAATGGTATTTCAGTCATTTTTCAGTTGTGTCCAACTCTTTGTGATCCCATTTGGGGTTTTCTTGGCAAAGATATTAGAGTGGTTTGCCATTTCCTTCTTATTTTCTATATGAGGAAACTGAGGCAAACAGAGTAAAGTGACTTGCCAAGGAGCACACAGCTAGTTTCTGAGGCAGGATTTGAATGCTGGTACATGAGTCTTCCTTACTCCAAGCCAGTGCTTTATGCACCATGGTACCCCCTAGCTACCTCCTCTCCACCAGATAGTACACCAGATTATAAGAATGCCTGGTCTGGCTGTCCAAGGAAGGGTATCTTTTTTTTAATTAAAGCTTTTTATATTTCCAAAGCATATGCATAGATAATTTTCAACATTCCCCCTTGCAAAACCTTGTGTTCCAAATTTTTTCCTTCTTTTTCCCCCACTCCCTCCCCTAGATAGCAAGCAATTCAATATATGTTAAACATGTACAAGTCTTCTATACCTATTTCCACATTTATCAAGCTGTACAAGAAAAATCAGATCAAAAAAGAAAAAAATGAGAAAGAAAACACAATGCCAGCAAACAACAACAAAAAGAGTGAATTGTGATCCACACTCAGTCCCCACAATACTCTTTCTGGATGCAGATGACTCTCTCCATCACAAGAACATTGGAACTGGCCTGAATCACTGTTGAAAAGAGCCACATCCATCAGAATTGATCGTCGTATAATCTTGCTGTTGCTGTGTACAGTGTTCTCTTGGTTCTACTCATTTCACTCAGCATCAGTTCATGCAAGTCTCTCCAGGCCTCTCTGAAATCATCTTGCTGGTCATTTCTTACAGAACAATAATATTCCATGACATTCATATACCATAATTTATTCAGCCACTTTCCAATTGATGGGCATCCATTCAGTTTCCAGTTTCTAGCTATTACAAAAAGGGCTGCCACAAACATTCTTGCACATGTGGGGCCCTTTCCTTCTTTTAAGATCTCTTTGGGATATAAGCCCAATAGAAACACTGCAGGGTCAAAGGGTATGCACAGTTTGATAACTTTTTGCGGCTCATCATTTCTTATAGAATAATAATATTCCATAACATTTATATACCATAACTTACTTGGCCATTCCCCAAACTCAGTTTCCAGTTTCTTGTCACTACAAAAAGGGCTGCTAGAAACATTTTTGCACATGTGGGGCCCTTTCCCTAAAGGAAGGGTATTTTAAGGGGAAAAAATGATGGAATTGTAGAGGTATCATAAGGTACTTCTGACTTTTAGTTGTATGAGGCTAGGTAAAACATTTCAGCTCTGGGTCTCAGTTTCTTCATCTATAAAATGAGAGTCATAATAGCACCTGCTTCTTAGGATTATTGTGAGAATCAAATAAAACAACAATTGTAAAACACTTGGAGCAAGCTATATCATCAACATCTTCGCAATCATCATCTATTTCCAGATACTATTACTGATTTTTCAGTTTCTCCCAATTCAGCTTTTAACCATCTCAGCATTTTTGTTGTCATCATCATCATCATCATTGTCATTGTCATTGTCATTATTTTCTGTTCCCTGGGACCGTTACTAGTTTTTAGTTTCTCAGAGTTCAACTTTCCTTTTAGTGAATTTTCCATGTAATTAATTGTAGTCATTTCCTCCTCTGACCCTTTATTCAAGTCAGTACAGTAAGTCTTTATGGGTACATATGATGTATGTGCCATGGTTAAGTTTAGAGACAGGATGATAAGGAACCTCTGCATCAGAAAGACTGGGGTTCCAAAAAGGCCTTGGATACTTCCTAGCTGGGTTGTCTGGGCAAGTTACTTCACATCTGAGCCTCAGGCAACTATCCTGGATTTGCCTACTAAGCCATATCTAGATTGTGATCTCCACTAGTAGAGAAACTTCTCATGCTGACATTTCCCCCAAACCAAAAAGATCCCAGCTCTTTTTCATATTCATAAATTAATGAGAAAATGCTCAGCTTAATTGAATAAAAAAATGAAAACTATGTCAGACCTACCTTTAAGGAGAATATAATCTTTAAATGAAGTTTTTGCTTTTATATCACTTTCCTTTTTGTGTATACCCATCTCCCTTCTTTTACTAAGAAAACCAACTTATTTAAAGAGAAAGGGAAGGAAAAACAATTTACTAAAACTAATCAAGGCATCCACCTAATTTAACAGTATATTCTCTGCCAATGTATCTTATCTGTGAAAATAAAAGTGAGAGGTCCATTTTCTTATCTCTTCTTTGAGACCAAGCTTGGTCACTTGATTTACACAGTGTTCACTTGCTGGGTTTTCTCTGTTTCGCTTTACTTCGGGTTTACAGTGTTATAGTGGGACAAGACATGGATATAATTAGATATAAGAGGATAATATGTGGCAAGAGCAAAGAAGAGGTACAGATAATAGTTTTAAAAATATGAAGGAGAAAATAATCTTCCGGCAATATTGTCTAAACAGATGTCTGACACATGAATAGAAGGAGCAATCATAATAAGCACACTGATAAAAATGTTAGCTAATATGTATATTGTGCTTTAATATTGTAAACATAAATAATTCTTTAATTCATCATCTCATCTGATCCCTATGACAAGCCAAGCTTAATACTCCAGAGCTATAGGAATATACTGGCAATAATAATAGCATGCATTTATAAAGTTCTTTAAAGTTTACAATGGAAACTTCAGAACTATCATAATATACTATAATAATAATAATAACCGGCATTTATAAATTTCTTCAGAGTTTGACAAGCCCCTTATAAATATTATCACCATGGAATCCCAGAAATTGTAGGTATTGTTATCTCCCATTTTATAGGTCCAGGATGACATAGGTTGTAATTGTTTGAGATTGGATCTTAACTTAGCTCATCCTGACTCCAAGAGCTCTAAGCACTGTACCACCTAACTACCTCAATTTTATGAGGTAAAGAAATCAAGCTCCTTATTCATGGTCACACATATAGCTGGTGACTAGAAAAGTTGGGAATAAAGCCAAGCATCTCTCGAATCCAGGTACTGATGTCTTCTCCCTAGACAACTTGTCATCTTTCAGCTTCTTACAAGTAGGAATGATGTCTGCTACTTACTCATGACCTTTGGCAGCACATGGCAGGAATCTATCAGACACCGAGTTCACTTTGCTTTAATTGAAATGGAGCTGAGCTGAGTTGTGTATCCTGCTGAGATTCTGGAAGCCAGAGGGAGTGCTATTCTGCACATGCCCAGCTTGCTACTCCTTCCAGCAGGATTGTGCTCACGGGGAGAGCTTCTGAAAGACAGTTAACCCGGTGGGTATGTACACAGGGAAACAGGCGATGGACATAGCCTTTCATCTGTCAGAGTCAAACCCCAGATGGGGATCCTTTGCACCAATCAAGAAGATGGGCCCAGGATCCTCTCTTGGAACTGAGTTCCACACCTGTTAATAATCAAGCTGTCAGACTTCTGAGGGGGAGAGTTGAGGGTAGAAGGAAATAGTTTTAGAAGAGAGAAAATAGTTGAAAAAATCAAACCATCCATCCAAGCAGCAACACTCAAATGTAGGAGAGGTGACCAGGAGGAACCTACTTTTGGTGTAATCGGGTAAAGATGAGACTTTTATTGTATTCAGAAGATATCTAGGCCTTTGGAAGGTTTGGGAAGCCCCATGGGCACCAATATAAAGAGGATGTTACAAACTAGAAAAAAAAGAAGTTAGATGTGGTATTATAGTAAGGAAAGAGGATGACCATTTATATAGATCTGACTTTGTGCCAGATATTTTATTTTCTATTATTCTATCATCATAACAACAATCCTGGGAGGTGGGTCCTACTATCCATTTTACAGATGAGGTAACTGAGGCAGGCAGAAAGTAAGTGAATGGCCCAGGGTCACTCTGCTAGTGAGTGTCTGAGGGTTGGATTAGAACTTGGGGCCAGTGCTCCACACACTATGGGACCCCCTAGCTGTCTCCAGAGTTCACCAAATGTGCCCACATGTCTGTACCTGGTGACAGACAGATGAATAAGGAGCATATTCTGATTAGATGTTTGTCTCTTCATTTTGATAAAGCACTGCTTTAGTGCTTATTGGCCCACATGTCTGAAGGATCAGAGAGAAGGAGCTGGATGACGACAACTGAGAGAGCACAGGGGTCAGGACTCAAAAGACACCTGAGCTTAAATCTCAGCTCTGACTTTGACCAGCTGGGGGACTTTGGGCAGGTCATTTCAACTCTCTTACTCTTCTCATCTACAAAATGGGAATAATTATACTGGCCCTATCAATTTAGACCAAGGGGGAAGGAAGGAAGGAAGGAAGGAAGGAAGGAAGGAAGGAAGGAAGGAAGGAAGGAAGGAAGGAAGGAAGGAAGGAAGGAAGGAAGGAAGGAAGGAAGGAAGGAAGGAAGAAAAAAGAGAAAAGATGGAAGAAGAAAAGCAGAAGTGGAGTAAAAGCTAAGGAGAGAAATGAGGGAGAAAGAAAAAAAATGGAAGAAAATGAGGAAGAGAGTTGAATTAAGGGGAAAAGGAAGGAATGGGGAAAAGGAAAAGATGAGAAGAAGAGAGGAAAGGCAAAGAAAGAAAAAAACAAGACATGGTCCAGTCTTCTTAGGAAACTACACATCAAGCAGACTTGCACAGATCTGACAAGCGTTGAGTAGCCCGAGTTTCTCTGACCATGGAAAACAGGAAGTGGTCACATGCACTTTCCTGCAGAAAGGGCTCAATCTATTTACTGTGCAGGACAAAATGAGGAATATGAGGAGACCAGAGGAACCTGGGAAGATCCTGTGAATTGGTGCACAATGAAGCAAGTAGAAACAATACATGTGATGATTGTAATGATATAAATGAGGAGACCCAACCTGAGTGGAATTGAAGTTGAAAACTGACATTGAAAAACTAGTAAGAGCATCGGAGTATATAATGTCACGGGTCTCCTGATGGGCCAGAGCTGGGCCTTCCCGGAGCAGAACGGTGCATACGTTATCAGCAAAGGGATCCCTGCATGAGCTCTTTTCAGTGAGCTCTTTTTCTTTGTTACAAGAGAGATTTCAATTCCAGGAACAAAGTGGGGGGGGGGGGGAAGACATTTGCAGATATTGCTAGGATGTAAAAAAAAATCTATAAAACTTTTTTTTAAAGTGGAGGCAGTCCAGCATGCTTGAATGCTGGCAAAAAGAAGTGGGCTTGTCATATCTGAGATCCGGCTGAATAAATACAGTAAGATTTTCCAGTGTGGACGTCAATTACCAAAGCGTTCACTGAACGGAGAGTTCTCAGCCCCTTCATCTGCCCAGATCCTGACGCTCGTGATAAATCTGAATTAATCAACCATGTCTGACTTTCACATGAGGATGTCTCCTCAAATTCTGCCTCGCTCCCTTTCCAAAGTGCAGCCAGCAGGCTCCTTGTCTGTCTTTCCCTCTGATGGGGGGGCAAAGCACTAAAAAAGAAGGGGGGGACCACCACTCGACTCTTTCCGCGCAGCTGACTTCAAAGACGCTCCCCGTTGGATCACTGGAGCAGGCAGATTTCAGCTGCTTGGGTGCAGCTGGAGGTCACTGCAAATCAGCAGTCTTTCTTCGAAGAGCAGTCTGCCAGACCATCAACTCCTGGCAGCCATCCACATCCATCCAAACCGATCTCCCGACGCGGTGAATGACGCCTCCCGCTGCCCTCTAAAAGGGCACGGGCTGAGATCACTCAGCGTTTCCCTAATCCCACCACTCAGGTACATGAGGGCCCGGCAGCAGTTCCAATTAGGAGATCAGGAAGGAAGAAGGTAAATCTTCCAGATGGCCACGGCTAGGAACCAAGCCGAGAGGGCCGACCAGCTCGCTAATAGATTCTCGCCATCCTCTGGACCAGTAGTCAGAGCAGCGCAGAGCTCTCGTTAAAGGACAAGGTTGGAGCGATTATGATTTTTTGGTCATTCTCATCCAGACAGTGTGTCTGCCCATTAAAGCCAGGGCCAGCTGCGTTTCAGAGAGCCCATCCGTTATTTGAGCATCCGCAAACAAGGCCTGTGGGGGGCCACATGATGTTCTTCAGAAAAACATCCCGTTACCTACTCTCCCCCCAAGACCAATTTGGGTTCTCTACCTTTCCGAGAAGCCTTCCCTGGAGAAGATTTGAACATCCAGGCCAATTATCATGACCTTTAGAATCCAGCCTGCAAAGGAATCGTGCCGGGAGTAACTAACAATATTTGTACCTGGGGCATCGCAAAGAATGCCCTGGGCGCGTGGTACAAAAGTGCCCCCCATCAACTTTGTAAGGTCCGTAATAGCAGGGTTGTTTGTGAGCCAGCCAGGTGAGGAGGAGCAAGAGCTGGCTGGGATATGGCTACAAGGGGGACCGAAGGAGTCCCCTAGTAGTTTTCTAGCTTTGCTTTTTCCTAATGAGGTACCAAGCTTTTGCCTAAAAGGATTAGAAGGGCATAATACAGTATCATTAGTATAGTCAACACCTTAAAGACAAAGTCTCAGTCTCTGTGTTCTAGTTCCAGCTCCTAGAATCATTCTGGGCTTAAGGAAAAACCCAGCTCCCAACATAGATAACCTTGTAGGTGATTGACAGATCTGTACAAAGACAGATTCTGAGGTTGAGAGGTGACCTGATTCAGGAATGGAGGTGATGGGTGGGGGGAAGGCAAAGAATCCAAGTAGTTCCGTCATTCGTGAATTGTAATGGGTCCCACTGGCCCAAAGTAGCAAACAGGAGCATAGGATGGCAGGGGGTGTCATGAAAAGTGTCCTGGGGTTTGATTCTGGTTTCTGCCATTTATTATCTATGTGACTTTACGCAAATCATTTTACTCTCTTCTATTTTTGTACTTGTAAAATTCAATTCAATAAATAATTATTAATGTGTCAGGCACTGTGCTAAGCTAAAATGAGAGCTAAATTAGATGAGAACCCTTGAGATCCCTTTCATTTATAAATCTAAGTTGCTATAATCTGCCAGATGCTGAGGTGAGTGGAAAGTTAAGTAATGTGGAAAGTATTATCATCCAAGTAGAGTCAATGAGAACCTGTTAGGAAACATACCAAGAACCCATGTTAGGAGTGTTCTAGCTCAAAGCCCTATTAATTTCATATTTAAGTATGCAAGCCTCTAGGGAAAAAAAGTTTGTTCACTAGTAGTATCATTCTCTCTGTGTTATCTAAGATAATTTTTATTGGTTTAAATATGACTTTATTTTTTAAAAAATAACTTGATTATTTTTTGATTAGGGTACATAGGCAGCTCAATGGATAGAGAGCTGGGCCTAGAGTCAGGAAGACTCATCTTCTGGACTCAAGTACTTACTAGCTATGTGATCTGGGCAAGTTACCAAATCCTGTGGGTCTCAGTTTCCTCTTCTGTAAAATGAACTGAAGAAGGAAATGGCAAACCATTCCAACATCTCTGCCAGGAAAAACCACATATGGGATAAGACATGACAGAAATGACTGAACAACAACAGCAAATTCTCTAATCCTTCCAATTTATGTGCTTACAAGGAGTACTGGTGATGTCACACTGGGGCTATCCAATAGGGGGACAACAAAGTAAGAGGTAAGAAAAGAAGTCCTTCAAAGTGTCCCCAGGTCCTTTGGGTCTGAAGGGAGCTTCTGCCCCAATAGCTTATCCAATGAGCTTAAAATACATTTTTATGTGATTTCCACACCAGCTTTGTGAGGTAAGTATAAATATGATTATGTCCATTCTAAAGCTTAAGAACTTGATACTCAGGGGGGTTAGTGACATGCTTAATGTCACACAACTAGGAGAGCTGGGACTTGAACACGGATCACTGGCTCCAAATGCAGAGATCTTTCCTCAGGACTGTAGCTATCTCATCATCTTTGGTGTTCAATGTTAGATGTCCCAGTGGATCCATACATTAAATGAAGAATGACCACCATACCCTGATTCATATGCCATGAGAACCCATGGAAATAATCATCCTAGTGGTGAGCATTATGCTTTCCTCTCAAAAAGGACAGGGCCTTTGGAAAGCTCTGAAAATGGCCTTGGGTCTTTGGATTTGCCATGACATGCTCCTATTCCCTTCTGCTCAGCCATGATGGCTTAATAGAAGTGGACAGATGGACACAAATGTATCCTACATGCAGAGGTGGCTGTCAATTCAGTGCCAGAGTCATTTAAACACTTTTTAGCCCGGGGATTTCATGACCTTTATGGAAATGATAATTCACTCTTGTTGTAAGAGAATTCTGGCAAGTATAGTCTAGGGTAGGAGGGAGGGATCTTCTGAAGATCAATTGAAGGTGACAAAAGAAAAGATGGAGAAAAAATCCCACATACAAAAACCAAACGAACACTCTGATATGACAAAATACCTTGGGGTCCCTTTCAGGTCCCCTGACATCTTACCTGGAGGCTGCAATGCCCTCCTTGCCAGTGCCCCTGCCTTGGATCCTCTGCCCTCTCCAATGCCTCATTCACAAAAGTATCAAAGTGATCCCCAAAGGCACAGGCCTGACCATGTCAACTTTTCTATCCCAGAAGTCCTCTCTGGGAGTCATTTTAAGCCCTCTGCAATCTGCATCCAATCTATGTCCATCCAGATTTCACATTATTTCTCATCAAATATTCTGCCATTCTGGATTTAGCCAAGCTAGCCTATCTGCCATTTCTGGACCATTCTGTTTCCTGTCTCCCCACCTTTGTATGAACTGCTGCTGTGCCTGAAGTTCTCTGTCTCTCTCTCACTCCCCCACTTCTGTCTTCCTCTGTGCCTCTGACTCTGTCTCTGTCATTCTCTCTCTCATTGTCTCCCATTGTCTCTTTCTGCCTCCCTGTCTCCTCAGCTTCACCTTTTGGAAGCCCCTGGCTCCATTCAAAATTCCCCTCCTACTGAGAGCATTTCCTGATCTCCCCAACTGAAATTACTTATTGCTTATTTTGTAATAAATTTTATATTTTCTTTTTTATGTAAAAGCTATATTACTGAAACAGGTTGGAAGCCCCTTATGGATGAGAACTGTTTAATTTTGACTTTATTGCCAAGCACAATACCTAGCACATATTGAGCTTTAAGCACATGCATTTTGAATTGGATTCCACCTTCCTTTTGATTGCCACAGGCCACATGATCCAGAGTACCATTAAAGGATAAATCTCAGTGGCTCCCTAGCAAGGGGCTTCCTGTGCACGTGTCCAGGTTCCAGTGATGCTGGATATTTCCTCTTCCACCATCTCTCACTGACTCCTATTCTAAGTTCTTCTTTCCTTTCAAGTTACCAGCTCTTCTCAGATACCTCTCTCCATACATGGCCTCCAGCTGCATAGGGTTCTTTGCAAAAGTCCCATAAATGCCCAAGCTTCTCTTCATGTCTGCCCTCTGTAGCTGCTCCTGGTGGCATCTGTATCCTTTGAAAGGTCAATGATTAGCCCAGCACTAATAATGTCTCATCTTCAGGATTCTTAT
Organism: Myrmecobius fasciatus; assembly: GCA_023553655.1. Taxonomy (NCBI): domain Eukaryota; kingdom Metazoa; phylum Chordata; class Mammalia; order Dasyuromorphia; family Myrmecobiidae; genus Myrmecobius; species Myrmecobius fasciatus. The sequence continues at coordinate 160,283 of JAJPUD010000768.1, read as the reverse complement.
ACTGTTTCCTTAAGGAAAGGCTATACTAGTGAGCCAGTGAGCAACGGAGAGTCATTCAGGGAACAGTAAACAGAAGAGAGACTTCCCTAAATTTCAGAGTTGGAAGAAATCTCAATGGCTATCTGGGCCAATTTATCTGAGAAGCAAAATAATAAAGTAGTTAGGGCACTGTCCTTGAACTCAGGAAAATCTGAGTTCAAATCTCACCTTAGATACTTAATTAGCTATGAGGCTCTGAAGAAATCACTTGAGTGCTCTGTGATTGAATTTCCTCATGTTGGACTCGGTGGCCCCCTCCAGCAGATCCAGCATAGATCTTTAATCCTATGATGCTTTGATCCATACTTGAACATGGGTCATCTCTATGGGTTCATTAACAAGAAATCCCATAGTTTTTGCTTGGAGATCTCCAATGGAGGTCCCCCACCCAAAATATCTTGTTTATCTTTAATTAATAGGAAGTTGTTTGTTATATCAGCTCACCTCCCTCCTTTATGATATGATTGTAAAGGCTATTGATCACTTAAAAATTTTATATAAATAAGATGAATAAAGCAAACTTTGGAACATCAAACTGTTCAAACTTTTTCCCCCTCAAAAACAAAAGGCAATACATCTTTTTTAATCTGCCTTAGAAAATTAAATGGTGGAAATGGATTACTTGATAAATAAAAATTCCTTTTTAAAAAGACTCAAATTTTAATATAAAGTAATTGCCTTTTATGACTGATTTATCTTAAGTCTTACTAAGTTTAAATTATATCTTGCCCTTATTCTAGACCTTATCTGGGGAAATAAATGAACCTTTCATTTAGAAGAGAAATAGAAAGGAGGTGCCTTTCTACTAGAAGACAAAGCAGAGCGAATCTGAGGGCTTAAAAGATGGATCAGGATCCGTTATGTCCTCATTTGTGAGAAAGGCAGACGTATCCTAGAGCAATAAATTGTGAGTCACTTATAAAACAGTCTCTATCTATATGGATATATTAACGAATGACTTCCCTGCCATAGCTCTTCGCAGCCATCTTGTCACTTCTCTGCAGTCTTAAGGAAGGCCAGTTCTCATCTCTGAACTCCTCCACCTCAGTGATATCATGGTACCCTCTTAAACACAGGTGATTGGTAGTCTATTAAGACAGGGAACAATGGACAGCTCCTTCCCTCCATCTTGTGGGGAGGAGGAGTATTTTTATCTCACTTGGAAGAATATATGACATCTCAGGTACTCAGTCATGACACGGTGGCCAGCCCTGCTCGAGAAAAAGTGAAATCAAGAGCTGGAGCACTTACCCAGTTATTCTGCTGCACCTTCTATTGGGGGAAAATGCATAAATCTGAGACTGCCTTCCTTACCTGGAGCCTGTGAATTTGTAGAAGGTACTCCGAAAAATGTTTCTTTTGTAATTTTATATATTTTATTTTAGTCAATTGAACACATTACTCCAAGAAAAGGTTTAAGGACTTCACCTGACTGGCAAAGGGGTCCATGACCCCCAAAAGCTCTAAGGATTACACAATTGTCCAGTATTCACTTTGTCCTGGGAATATTTATTATTTTATGGGTCTCATCCTTCCTCTTATGCCTTCTGTAAACAGGATATAGCTGGACAGTTGAATATTTAGTGTGAATTTCCTTGGATCATATGAATTAATTCTATAAATGCAGAAGCACTGAGTCAGACTGTAAAACATGTCCACAAATCTGAACTGTTGGCCCTACTCAATTCTAGCCCCTTGGGAAGCAAGACTTCCTTATCTATGAATGTGAACACCGCAGATCTTATGAGTTTGGGGTTCATGCATGTTGTTGCATCCCCTCTGGTTCTTTCCCTGTCTCTTTAGCTCTCTTCTGATGATTACCCACATACACACCATTGTCTTTTGCCTTGCATGTGGCTTCCATCATTCGGTTCTATCTTTTCTCCTATGATATTAAGAATTATAGCTAACCTTTTTATGATGCTTTGAGGTTTATAAAGCACTTTACATTTGATTTTCCACAACCTTGCAAGGTAAGGGGTATTATCTCATTTTACAGATGAGAAAACTGAGGCTGAGAGAAAGTAAGTGAAAGATCCAGGGCACAGTTTGAGTTGACTTTAGGAGAAGGGCAAAGAACTGCCTTTTCAGGACTAGACATGCTCTAAGAACCTCTCCCAGTAATTCTCACTATAGACATCCAATGTAATTTTAAGATTGAAATAGCATTTGAAAAACGTGATCACCATACCAGTAGAATGCAAAACCATTTTGTTATGAAGAACAAGAAGGAAAAAAAGATTAAATGAGATTTGATTTTTAATCTAAAGTATACACAACTAGGACATCTAACTGTAATGGCTTTAGTCACATGCTCATGTCCATATACATCACCAAGCCTCAACATAAAAGCAAAATCAAGAGCTTGTACCAATCTAATCCAATCCAATAAGGATTTATTAAGCACCTAATGTATACAAGTTACTAAAAATGCAAAGACAAAATGAAAAACAATCTCTGTAGTCAAAAATATTCTGTTATTGTGGTTTTTTTTCATTTTAAATGATGCAGCATCTCAAGACCCTAGAGAGTTTTTTACATCCCTGTGCAGTCCAAGGATGTGGAAGCACATTCTAGTGTGGGGAAAGGGGACTGTAACATATAAACACATGAGTGTATGCTTGATGGTTTTAGGAGGGAGAGAGCAGCAACAACTAGAGAAGATTTAGAAAATCCTCCTTTAGGAGGTTGCATCTTCCATGAAACTTGAATCGAGGTGAATCAGTGAAGCAAAGGTGAGGAGGGGATGCATTCTGCTCTGGGGACAGCCTGGATTGAAGCAGAATGCAGGACATGGAATATCGTATAAGGGTATTAATAGTAGGTGGGTCTGTTTACTGGGATTTCAAAGGGCAGAATGAGGAATAATGTGGAACAAGGTGGACCAGACTATGGAGGACTTTAAATACCAAAATGAACGATTTGTATTTTATGTCAAACATTGTCAGACTTATGAAGGTTATTTTGGCAACTATATGGAGGATGCTTTGGAGAGGGGAGAGAAATTAGTCTCTGCAGTCCAGATGCAAACCTCTATAATAGATCATGGCTTGTATTGGGGTGGTCATTGTATAAGTGAAGAGAAGACTGACACCTTCTTCCCACCTAGCTGCTTGTCTTCTTCATGGGTGGCTATCCATGTCAACGTTCCATGTGAGGAAGTCCTGGTGCCTCCATTGATGAAATGATCTGAGATCCAAAGTACAGAAGCCTTTCACTGCTTCTCCATCTCTCTTTGGGCTCCACAGAGAAGTAAAAAAAAAACACTCTGGGGCCCTGAGACATTGCCTCATAAAAAAACAATAACACGGTCCATTATTAACTTTTTTCAACAAGATAAATATGTATGGACTGTAGTCCCAAACTACTAAAATGTGGAGAATTCATCTCAATAAAAGAACTGTTAGTCAGAGCTCTCTGGGATGCTAGAGTAGGCTTCCCCAAATGAGGATGTTCACATAGCTGCCACCACTTCTCTGCAGGTGATTAATGTTCTCAGATGCTAGATGGCACCAGCATTTAAAAGAGCTTTAAAAGCAATTTTAGTGCCTGGGAGGGATGGCACTAAAATGGGTAGGTTCTGGAGGGGTATGGTCTGATGGAAAGTAGCTCCTCTAGGATGTGAGAAGAAAAAAAAAAACTGTAGAAAGGAATAATGTTCTGGGATACTATGAGCTTTCTATGTTTCTGAATAAAAATAAGTGCCTTCGAAATTTGAGAGCTCTGGGGCAAAGCCCGAGCTGCACTACCCCAGTGGCAGCTTTAGCATTGGTTCAGAATTAGGCTTGATGAAAAGCAAGTATAAGAATATAAGCCTAAGAAATACAATTACACCATGGAAAAGGACTTTATAAAGAAACAATATAATCCCAATAAGCTATGCTCAAAAAGTTATCAAACTGTGCATACCCTTTGATCCAGCAGTGTTTCTACTGGGCCTATATCCCAAAGAGATTTTAAAGGAGGGAAAGGGCCCCACATGTGCAAAAATGTTTGTGGCAGCCCTTTTTGTAGTGGCAAGAAACTGGAAAATGAATGGATGCCCATCAATTGGAGAGTGGCTGAATAAATTATGGTATATGAATGTTATGGAATATTATTGTTCTGTAAGAAATGACCAGCAGGACGATTTCAGAGAGGCCTGGAGAGACTTGCATGAACTGATGCTGAGTGAAATCAGCAGAACCAGGAGAACATTATACACAGCAACAAGACTATACGATGATCAATTTTGATGGACATGGTTCTCTTCAACAATGATGTGATTCAAACCAGTTCTTCAGCGATGAAGATAGTCATATACATCCAGAGAGAGGCCTGTGGGAACTGGGTGTGAACTACAACACAGCATTTTAACGCTTTCTGTGAATGTTTCCATGCATTTTGTTTTCCTTCTTAGGTTGTTTTTTCTCCTTCTCTTTCTAGATCTGAGGTTTCTTGTGCAGTAAGATAACTGTATAGATATGTATACATGTATTGGATTTGTCATATAATTTATCCTATTTAGCATGTATTAGATTACCTGTCATCTAGGGGTAAGGGGTGGGGGGAAGGAGGGAAAAAGCTTGGGGGAAAAGTTTTTGCCAAGGTCAATGTTGAAAAATCACTCATATGTTTTGTAAATAAAAAGCTTTATATAAAAAATATATATATATATAATCCCAATATACATTAATAAAGGAATAATTTTAAAACTGTCTAAGATGGAAAATCATAAAGACTATGAATGAATTACTCTGAGTAATCAGGATTCTCCTCCAGAAAAATAAGTTTCTTCAGCCCACCATCTCTCTCTTTAGACACTGTTAAATTTCAATTATATAGACCTATTCTGACATCTTGATTCATCAACATCTACCTCCCACCTCTTGAAAAGTCTTTGTCCCTATTCTGTATACATCTTGTAACTACTTATCAATATACATACTATTTCCCTCCAGGAAAATGTAAGTTCCTTGAGGGCAGGGGGTGTTTTCCTTTTGTCTTTGTAACCCCAATGCTGAGTGTAGTCCCAGGAATATCATAGATCCTAAACAAGTGATTATTAAATAAAAATGAATTTCAAGAAGCTCAATCTTAATGAAAAATTGAATGGACTCTAGGCTCAGTCAGTAGATTCTAATCTTTTACTTGTCTCCTACTAGCTGTATGACTTTGGGTAAGTCAATGCCTCTCTGCCAGTTTTCTCTCCGATATGCCAAAGGCATTGGACTGTTTGTTCTTCTAGATCCCTTTCATCACTCAAGTTATTTGATTTACTGATCCCATTTTTGCCAGTGATGGGCTAGCAATGAGTTTAAACTTGTCTGTGCAGGTCATCAACTTCAGAATGTGCCTTTGTAATATGTTTCCACCAGTAATGAAATTGTTGATCTCTATATATACTTCCCAGTAAAGAATCTGATGGCCAATTTTGTTGCTGAAAGAAATATATGATAAAAAAAACAAAGGCCGTCAGAAACAGCAGTTAACAAGCAAAAGAGATGCCCAGTGAACACTGTACTATGAAGAACAGTGAAACAAAGGATTAGAGTAATAAAAGACTCCACTTCAGTGGAGAAATTATCCAATGATATTACCAGGGGATAGCCACAGTTTTGTAACATTGGAGAGGTAAGTGGAATTGATCACATGTGTGCTTTGCCCATATGTGCATCTTATGAGTTTTTTCTAGTCATATATGCTTTTGCAAGTATACCTTTTCATTGTCACTCACCTTGCTATACTGTTTAATTACATGTCTTTTGCTTTGACTTTATGTGAATCTTGTGGTTGATTACTAAAAGATACACACTGATGGGGGTTCATGAGCAGCAATTTTGAATGGATATTGACCCACACTCACAAGACCTCTTGGATAGTATTCAGGGAGACCCATGTTTGAGTAAGACCACAGTAATCCAGTGATTATTCTACATTTAGTAGTAACATAAACAAGTCTTGGGACCCAGAAGGAGCTAATGCATCTCCCTCCCAAAAATAAACCTTAACTACCCAAAAGTAGCTTGGACACACTTAGGATATGAATCACTTTATAAAGTCATTGTCCAGTAGCTATTCATAACCTAAAAGGTTGTCTTGATTTTGTTAATTTTTTACACCCTATTTATATCCCAATTAATTTTCTCCCCCACAAAGAACTCTCACTGATGGCAATCAGTAAATATTCATTAAGCTCCTACTATGTACCACATTGTCTTGAGTACCAATTAACCTAAACCATCTGCAACTATGCTCAACATGTACAATGTTCTGCATCCATAAGTATGTTTCAACATTGACTGCGAAGAACATTCTCTCGTAACTAAGCAAATATATATTTGTGCATGTTGTGTATTTGCTTAGCTACATTAATATTTTTCTATATGATTCTTTCAATGTATGACATGAATATTTGAAAAATACTTCCAAACAAAACTTAAATATGATATGGTCCACAGTAGAAAATAATGAATGTTCATTAGAAGTCTTACTGAATGAGGTTTATGGCTGTTATCATGGAACGGGGAGGAGGGGCGGGGATACTGTCTGGAGAGCCAGGAAGCCAGCATTCTAATGGCAGCTTTGACACTTGCTAGTTGTTTAATGCTGGGCAAGGAGTTTTCACTTCTGGACCCCAGTTCCTTCCCTTGTTAAATGAGAGGGTTGGACAGCAAGATTTCCAAGGTCTGACATGCAATGATTCTGTTGTCCAGCTGGTGTTAACCATAATGAGATGGGACTTTTTTATGTAGAAGAAAGCTATTGCCAAATGTCTCTAGTTGGCTGCTTTGAGCTCTTCAGCTTAACATCCCAATAAGTCACAATCACAGACGGGGCTTAAATGAAGACAAATAACAAACTGATGTATTGAGGATGCCTCAGCCTGACAGGATCTATGGGGCAATTAAGACACAGTTGTTTCTCAGGGTGTTGCAAAGAAACTGGAAGGAAGAAAATGTGGCTGCTTTCTGTCAGTTCCCCAAGTGCTGATGCATGTGAGGATTCGATGTTATTCAAAGTTCTAAGAGTGTAGGAAGAATCACCACCTTGTGGAGGGCGGTGCATGTGTGGATGAGAATATGGATTGAGTTGGACCATGGTTTTGTGAGAAAGAGTATCTCCATATGGGAAAAATTCTTTTGAAACCCTTCATGTTAAAAGTGGGGGATGAGGGTGAGATTAAACTTTGGAGTGAGTAAAACTGGGTAATTTTGGCTCTGCTATTTATGACCTGAGTACTTGCTACTGCCTTAAACAAGTAATTTACCTTCTTAGGTCTTTTTCTTCTGATCTTTCTAATGAGGAAGCTGAATTAGACTCCTAAGGTCCTTTCTGATTCCTAATCCTACTAAAATGAGAAGCCTTTGTTTCCCTGGTGACTCGGTGGATACAACACTGAGCTCAGAGTTAAAAAGATGAAAGTTCAAATCCAGATTTATACACTTACTAGGTGACCTTGGACCTCAGTTTCTTTGTACATAGAATGGAGATAATAAGGGCACCTATCCCCTCATAATTGCTGCAAGGATTAAATGAGATAATTGTATTTAGCACAATAAAATTGTGGCCTGGCACAGAGTAAGACTAAATAAATGTTACCTGTTACTATTTTTCTTATTTTTATTTATTTCACTAAATATTTCCCAATTACATGCAATTAATTAATTAATATTCATTTAAAAAATTTTGAGTTCCAAATTCTCTCTCTCCTTCCTGTTCCCCACTCCTTGAGAAGGTAGACAATTTCATATCAGTTATATGTGTGAAGTCATGCAAGACATATTTCTATATTAGTCATGTTGCAAAAGAAAATACAAACAAAATTAAAATAAAAATAATGAGAATTTTTAAAAAGTATACTTCAACCTGTGTCTAGAGTTCATCAGTTCCCTTTCTGGGGGTAGAGAATATTTTTAATCATGGATCCTTTGGAATTGTCATGGGTCATTGTCTTAATCAGTGTCACTAAGTTTTTCACGTTTATCATCCTTTTAATATTACTTGTTCCTGTATACAAGGTTCTCCTAGTTCTTACTACACTTTCTATGAGTTTATATGTCTTCCTAGATTTTTCAGACACCATACTGTTTGTCATTTCTCATATCTTGCTGAAGTTGATTGTTTCTACTAATATTTTTAGTTGATTCCCTAAGGTTCTCTTTGTATAACATCATTGTTTATTATTTTTGTTGCTCAGAAGGCACAAAGATATGTCTCTATGTAATTCTTACTAAGTGGGCAATTTTGCTTCCCATTCACCTGCACTCCCCCCATCCCCTAGTCTCTGCAGCAAAAGACCCATGCTTTAAACCAGCTAAGCAAAAACTCACAGGCCTAAGACTTTCACTGCTTAATGCAATTCAGCCAAAAAAAACCAAAGAACCTAAGATTTCAAGCTAGATACTCCTTAAGAATAGAGGTTTTTCAATGATAAGTTTGGAAATATATATACATATATTCGATTTGCCAATATTTTAACATAATTAACATGTAGTGGATATCCTGCCATCTAGGGGAGGGGTGGGGAGTTGGGGGGAAAATTTGTAACAGAAAGCTATGTAAGGGTTAATGTTGAACAATTACCCACACATGTTATGCAAATAAAATTTAAAAAAAATAATTAAAATAAAATTAAAATAAATAAAAATAAAGGAATAGAGGTTGTTTTTTTTATATATTGGTATTCCCATCACCTAGCATGGTGCCTGGCACCCAGTTAAGTATTTAATAAATGCTTTCTGGTTGTTTATTGAATAATTGATTTTACAGAGAAGGAAAATGAGGCATGGAGGAGCAAAGTAAATTTCCCAAGGTCCAAAGAATAATAATAATAATAATAATTTTAGAGCTTTGCAAAGCCTTTTCTATATGTTATTTCATTTCAACTTCACTCCAGCTCTGGGAGGTAGGTACTGTTGTCCTCATTTTATAGATGAGGAAACTGAGTCCTGGAGTGATTAAGTGACTTACCCAAGATCATAAGGCAATGGAGTATCTATAGGAGCATTAGAACTCAGATCTTCCTGACTCTGGGCCCAACATTCTAGGCACTATGCTCTCTAATTGCTAAGTCACATCTTTAGAATCCCAAACTCCCTTTTCTACTTTCCTATCCAGCCTCTTATAAGGTTTAAAACAAACTTATGTTACATTACATAATTTTATAGATATTTTTTACTGTTTTCATAAGTTTTGCTGATTATTTTTCTTCCCTTTTATTCTCTTAAAACTTCTTTGTTAAATGGAATCAATCTCTAGAAGAAGGGAAGGAGAAAGAGAGAAAAGGAAATGCAGGCAATGTGGATACAAAAGATATCAGCAAAAACTGTTTAAAGCTTTAAAAAACAAGTATAACCTGGGGAAAATATCAGAGCATTGGGATATCCTACCAGGCATGAATTACAAAAGAGAAGCCCAGAGTAAAGGATATTATCAGAGAGGGATTAATGAAAAAAGAAAAAGGGCTGACCATGGAATGAGATCAAGGAGAGCCAAGGGGCCAATGGGCCACCTAGAGTATCTTCTTGATACCAGGAGAAAATAAGGAGGACCCTCAGCACTTTGGGGGTGTCCTGTGTTTCCCCAATATGACCTTCTCAGTCAGTCCAGTCAATTCAATGTGCCAGACATAGATCACATTGGAACAGCAGAGCCAAGAGAATACCACCTGCACCCATTTCTACAACATTTCAGACTTTACATAGGCCTTCCCCATGTGCTGATTCTGTCAAGGCCTGTGGGAAGGAAGGAGGGCAGGTAGAATTGTCCCCCCTTTGGGGTATGGGGTCACCAAGACTGAGAACCAGCTAGGAGGTAACAGGACTGAGTCTCAGGATATCTTCTCACAGCCCAAATCCAGTTTTACTTGTTCGATGGAGTCTCATTTTAAAATGACTTGCAGGTGGCCCCTACCAAAGGCCAGAATAGCCTGGGGCTCCAGGCAATAGTGCAGGCTCCCGGGGGGCTTACTACCGATCAGCTTCCCTCTTTGCCCAGGATAACACCTGCAGAAGCTGGTGCATGTGCTTTATTCTGTCTGGGGCTCCACAGAAAAGAACTCTGGGCTGGAGCCAGAATTGCTAAAGTAATGAGACCTTCCTGAAGGAGTAGAAAGATTCGCCAGAGGACATGATATACCTGGTCTCAACACTTAACAGTGATCAGAGCTCTCCAGCAATCTTGGCTCCTAGGGCAAAAACTCCAACAAAGCATCCCAGGCAAACCGCCCTATGCTGTGGGAAGTTGGAGGTGGAGGACTTGCTGAGCACAGCTGCAGAGGAAGCCCATCATCTTCTTTTAGCTAATTATTCTCACTAACTAGTGAGGGGTTGCTAGAAAGACATCAGGAATGATGAGAGCTATTTACTGAACAAATCAGAATTCTGCCCTTGATACGTACTGTCCTTGAGGCCCTGGACAAGTAATTTGGCCTTTCAGCCAGCAAGCTCCTTAAGACCACCATCCAGAGAGGGTGCCAATCTTCAGTGATGGAGGGGTTTCCTCCCCAAGATGATGCTATACTCGTGACTGGTGTTGAATTCAGTTGCATGTAGGCTATGGAAGGACTGACTACAGAAACAGTCCAGATCCTCTGGGGCAAATACTAAAACACCTTCTTTCTTTGGGATAAAACAAACCATTGGGCCTTCTTACAAGCTTTCCTTTCCCCACTCTCTCTCCCCTTTGATCCATCCTTCGTTGAACTTTCAGAATCACTTTTCTAATCCATAGCCCTGGTCATGTCACAACTCTGCTCAGAAATCCTCAGTGTCTACCCATTGCCTTCTGAGAAAAAATTAAGGTCCTTTGTCCATCATTCGAGGTCCTCACCAACTGGACACCACCTTCCCTTTCCAGATCCATCACATATAATCACCTTCTATACAGCACTACACTTGATGACACTCATCTCTTCTGTATTCCCCAAAGGTATCATGTGCCCTTCAACCTTACCCAAGGTCACACAGATGATAAGTTTCTAAGGCTGGATTTGAACCTAGGTCTTTTCTCTCAGGAGCTGGTGATCATTCCACTGTATTCCCCTCCTACTTTCACTCCAGGCATCCTTCCACCGAGCCACACTATCTAGCTGGTGCCCGTTTTTACCATCTTTCCCACTCCCAATGGTGGAGCTCCCATGTTGGAAAGAGGGAAGAAAGGAGTTACCATGAATTAGATTTTATTTCACTTGGCCACTGGCCACATGGTTCAAATAAAGTGCATTCTCTCCTAATGTTCTCTCACAGGCAAGATTCAGAAAATAAGATTTGATTAATTTCACATTTGGTTCTTTCAATAAGAAAATGAGAAAAGAGGGGGAAAGGAGGAAAAAGCAAGAGAATGAAAATAAAAGATTTCTCCTCTTTGGGGCTTCTTTATGTCTCCATACCTGTCTCCACTAAATAATTAAGTGCAATTTTAATCTACAATGAAAAGCCATTTTAGCACAAAAATTACTTTGATACCAAGACTCTTCCTAGCACCAAGAATTAAGTTTATCACCTGAATCCATTATTCCTCTCTCTAGGCCAGTTCAAAACAGTTTAATCCAGCATCATAATAATAGTTGACATTTATCTAATACAATATATATTTCCATATTGTGGAACATTTAAAATTTGCAAAGAACTTCACATGCATTACCTCTTGAGACCTTCAAAATAGCTCTAAGAGGGAAAAGATATAATTATCCCCATTTTATAGGGGAGGAAATTAAGGCTAAAGAGAGATGAATGACTTGAAACTCGCAGGGTCACATAGCAACTAAGCTTCTGAGGCAAGATTTTAACTGAGATCTTCAAGTCTGCCACTGGAAAATATTATTCACTCTCTATTAATCCTCATTCTAAAATTCTTAGGTTAGAATTAAATGTTATCAACTACCATTTCAGAAATAAGAAAGCTGGAAGGCAACAAATAAGGTGAGCTGAGCTGTGGTAGAAAGAGGGCATGAATTTGGGGTCACGGGATTTGCATTCAAATCCTCTTATAGTACATATGTATACCCATATAATTGAGCAAGTTGGTTAATGTTGAGAGCAAGGTCAAAATGGGTGAGATTGATGGCCCTCAACATGACTTCCAGTTCTAAATTCATCATCATCCTAAAACTTGGACAAATCCTACCTGTGCCATTTACTAGCTGTTTGACTGCCATCTCAGCTCTCTGAGTTTCAGGTTCTTCACTGGTGAAATGGGACATTGGATTAGAAGGCTTCTAAGATCTCTTCCAGCTCAAAAACTCTGACCCTATTAGGGAATGTAGTTACCTATAGGCTTTCCAGTAGACTGGCCAGTCATTCACCTATGAGCCCAACACTATTTACCATAGAGGCAATGTGGCACAGTGGGTAAAGCACCAGACTCTTGGTCAAGCAGATCTAGGTTCCAGTCCTTTCTGATACTCCCCATGGGATCCTTTAGCAAGTCATTTTAGCTCTCTGGCCTCAGTTTCTTAATATGTGAAATGGGAATAAGGTTGCCTCTATTTTTATTATCACTGAATTTTTGTGAGAGTTCAATGAGGCGACACAAGTTTGCAAACTTAAAAGCATTATATAAAGACCAGCTATTATTACCTATAATAAACATAGTCATTAGCTCCTTTCCCTTCATTTTGTTTTCATAAAGCAGTCTATTGAAACAGAAAAACCACTGACCAGGAGAGCAGGTCTATGCTTACCTGGCTGTGTGACTTTAGATGAGTCTCCTTTCAGCACTATGCCTCAGTTTCCTCAATTGTTAAAATGAAATATTTTGATGAGATTGCCTACAAAAAAATCAAAGTACCCTAGATTTGGAGTAGGAGAGGACCCTAGATTTTGACCTTCAACTGCTTCATTTTATAGACAACAACATTTTGAGACTCAGAAGTGAGAGATGACTTGCCCAGGGTGACCAGTCCAAAACTCCAGATTTCCTGAACTATCCAAACATAACACATTTTGTCCCATCTTGAACTTAGACTTAAAGCTTGTCTTGGCCACTAGCTGTGTGATGCTTCTTTGTAAAGTTAGGGGAAGGAGACTCTCCTGGAATCACAAAGGCCATCTGGAAGTCCATCTATCCACTCCAACTGGCAACTGAAAAAATCTTCTCTACATTAAATCTCTCATGTAGTCTATCCAACATTTGTTTGGAGATCTCCAGTGAGACTTGAATGACCAATTCAGCTCTGAATCCTAGAGCCTTGTAATCACAGGTAAATCTCATAACATCTCAGTGGCCATTTTCTATGAAATGAGAAGAACTTTTGCTCTATCCCTTGACTAAGGTCTACCTTTTATTCCCTGTGTATGACACCATCTCTCAGCTCCATGACTTTGCATATACCAAATCCATACTCTCATCTCTCAGCCTCGTGAAATTCCTCACTCCTCTCAAGACTCAGCTTAAATACAATATCCTATAGGAAGTCCTATATCCTCCAGTACAAGTGATCCTCCATCCCCAAATAACCAGCATTTACTTTGTGTATATGTGTGTATACATTATATAGTACATATGTATATATTACATATATTTATTTACACAAACATAAATATAAATTATATAATACTTATATATTATATACATATTATATAATATATACATTATATACATAATATATAAATCATGTACACATTATAGAGTATATATACCTTATTATACATATATTACATCCTCTATGGTATATATATGTTATAAAATGTGTATATATAAATTACATGTGCATTTTATAGTATATCCACATTATGTAGTATATATATATATATATATATATATATATATAATGTGCACATTATATCATATATACATTCTGTAGTGTATATATAATATCTACACATTATGTAGTATATATAGTGAGAGAAATAATTCATTTTAGACCCCTACTTTATTTCAATCAGTATTAATCAACTTGATAAAATAATAGCAAAGTTCTGTATATAATGCTCTAAGGCTGTGAGCTGCAGATTCTAAGTTCGCTTGCTCAATTCTAGTTAACCAATAGCCCTCCATCCTTGTTTTGCCTTGTCATGGTGACTAAGCCCAGCTTGACAGAGATGATATCTACATGCAAAGTTACCCAAAATATTTTTATACTTTCACTTATCCATATCATATAATTTAACATATTTATCATGTATTAGACTACCTGTCATCGGGGGGGGGAGGAGGGGAAAAATTTGGAACAAAAAAAATTATTTTTGCAAAGGTCATTGTAGAAAAATCACTCATATGTTCTGTAAATAAAAAACTTTACTAAAAAATTGTCAAAGGCTCCCAAACAATTCATAATGAGCTTTCAATCTATAAAAGAGATGGGAAAACTCTCAAATGAATGAAACCCATCCATAAAGTCATCAGGAAATTTAGATGACATGAGAGCAAGTCTTTAAAGGTAAATAGTGAACCCAGAGAAACTTTAATACATGGTCTCTCCTTTTTTGTGTTGGAAATGTTATTTTAATGGTATTTGTGTTTGTGTAGAAATTTACAACACATTTACTATTATGATGGAATCCCAGTGTCAGAGCTTATGCAGGATGGGATTTACCCACATCCTGTCCTACATAGTGGGATTTACCCCACTAACTGTCAATGGATCTGGGACCAAAAGACTGATGCATTACATTGCATAAAGTGCTAAACTTGAACTCAAGGAGACCCACATTTAAATTCTGCTTCAGGGACTTACTAGCTGTGCAACCTTGAATATGTTACTTAATCCTATTTGCCTCTGTTTCTTCCTCAGCAAAATGAAGCATTTCACAGTTCACTAGACTGTTGTATGGATCAAATGAGATAACATATGTAATATAGTGTGTAAATCTTATTGCTATGTAAATATAACTATGATCATGATGATCTCTACTACTTTCTCAAAAATGAAACTGCCAAAAAAACAAAATCAGGATTTTAATAGATGTTATGCCATGAATAGAATGATCTTCCAACAGAAAAAAAATCACTTATCCAGTAAGAGCAGATGATCATCTTATGACCACTGATTGATGGCTTGTACCATTTCCTCTGGCCCCAAATGAGGAGAAGCCTGTCCATCTTTTGTGAAGCTATTCCTTGCTTCGCCCAACTTGTTTTCGCATATTGTTTATTCGGTGGAATTCTGTATTTGGTATAGTTCTAGAATGACCGGATCTCTAGCTCTCTAAAAACAGGGCCCTGGAAGGAAGTGGTATCTTAGATCATGAGGAAGATCTGAGGTCCACTTCATCAGAGGGGGCCATGGACCATTGGCTCAGACCTCTGCCTCAGTCTCTCATTATAGGGAGGATAACTTTACTCTCTATAATACATTCTATAGTATATACATTACACAGTATAAGTATATTAAATATGTGCATTTTCTTACACATTTATATTGTATGTCTATGTTATAGCTATACACACACACTATATAGCTATAACAAAGACACACAATATAAATGTGTACATTCTTACACATTTTCTGTCCTTCTGTGAAAGATGGGGTTGTCTACAATGATGTCCAGGGGTGGGCTCTAGAGCTTTGGGGTGAGGAAGAGAGATTAAAGAATTCTCAAGTTGCTTCTCTGCTGACTCAGCATCCCTTCCTGTTCAATGCCTTTTTTTTTCTTTTCTAATTTGTCTGTGAGGATCTGTACAGTAACTTTCACTGTAAGTTTCTTTACTTCATTTTAAATTGGTTTCCTGTCATTTTTATAGGACACAATTTATTGGTGCTTTAAAAAAAATGGAAAAAATGTCTCTGGGCCTCAGCCTTTCTTTAACTGCCTCCTATATAGTGTTTATCTTCTAACCTTTTTCTCTTTTTTATACAGTGCTTGGAGGCTGGCAGATGGATGTGTACACAGCAAGAGCGTGAGGAGGAGGCAGGTAGCCAGGTGGCTGTCACTCCCTGAGCTTCATTACCCTGGACAGCTCCTCCATCGAATCATCGCCTCTGTCTAAATCCCACTAACCCCGGCCCTGACACAGATGTCTTTTCTCCAAATATCCCCAAGCAGCTTCCAAGCACTAATGAGTCATCAGTCAAGCAATCAGCAGACCAGCAATCTTTTATTAAGTGCCTACTGTGTGTTGGTAGTGGGCTATAGATGCACATTCAAAAACAAAAGTAAAATGATGTCTGTCCTCAAAGAGCTTATATTCTAGGGGGTCCACAACATGGATATGGATAAACATATGCAAAACATCCAAAATATACCTTGCCTTCTTAAACTTCTTCCTCTCATGACTACTTTTTGCCTGAAAATTTTTTACATGACCCTAGGTATATAGCTATGTAAAATAAGTATATATCAAATAGGTATACTAATAATAAATCATAATTTCAAGACCCCCACATTCAGTTATGTGATCCCATATGGGGTCATGATCTATAATTTCAAAGGTTTTGATAGATGCAATGTAAGCTTGGGAAAGAATTTACTGGAAGCTACAGGAGAGGGAATATCTATTATCTCCAGTCTCTCTCCAGAATTGTCTTGACCACATGATCCCTCCTTTTGGAGAGTTTACTCATTCACACAATTTATTAAACAAGTCAGTATTGTGTCCTTAATGTACTCCAGTCACTTTGCCAAGTGCTAGGGATAGAAAGATAAAAAAGACACAGAAGTAGCACAATTTCTGTCCTCAGTGGCAATGGATGGAGGATGGAGTCTGGAGTCGGGAAGACCTAAATTCAAATCCTGTCTCAGATACTCCCTAGCTGGGTGACCCCAGCTCAGTTTTCTCCCGTGAAAACTGGGTGGGATAACATTACATGTGGTACCCTGGGCTCATAGAATTGGTGGGAAGACTAGTGCAGAATCTCACGTGTCATTAACAAATCCCCCTTTGGAAGGTCCAAGCCTCCACTCACGAGCTGTATGACCTTAGAGAAGTCACTTCCCTGTTGTGGTCTGCTGCGGGGGCTGATGTCTAAGATCCCACTCAGCTCTGACATTGTCAGATTCTAGGCTCCAACAGTCGGCCCCTCGGGGTCACTCAGCCAGACGCCCTCCCACCCCACCCCCTCGCCCAGGGTCGAGAACAAAAGCAAGGACATGCAAGGGGGACAGGCAGCAGTCATCCCCAGATTAAAATTGATAAGGTTAAGACAGTAGCATCTTTAATAATGTGGCCATTCCTTTTTCCTCTTCCCCCTGTGGGATTGCAGCCCTGGTGCTGACTGCCGAAGAATCAGTCATTAACGGCCAGGAAATGACTTCCCCATCAATCAGAGGCTTGCTCAGCCATGTTTCAGCTTTTTCCCCCTTTCTCACCATAATTATTCTCATCCACCACTGATTACAGTTTATAATAGCCATAATTCTCTCCAAATCAATCATTACTTTATTTAACCACAGGGTGACCAGTGGAACACGGGAGAACGCAGATTGCTGGGCCCCCTCTTATTTTGGAAATGCTCTCCTTAGTCCGGATCTCATTTAGTCATCTCATGTTTAAAGCAAACCTCAGAGGTATTTCTTCCTTGACCTCACTCTTCCCTTCCCCAATCTCTTTTTTCCAAAGAGGAGTGATGGCTTTTTAAAGAGAAACCTGTGAGAAATCCCAGCCTGGGCCCTAAGTGACTTCTCAGGTTACGGGGGAGATGCGGGCGAGCGGGGACAGGAATGTCGGAGTGAAGATGCTTTTAGGGGACTCCCTTGTCCTGTCTGCTTGGCTCAACCTTCTGAAAGTGGGATTTCAGGGTCTTTGGCAACATCTCACAATCATTACCTTTCTACCTGCTGGCTGGTGATGGGGCACCCCTGCCATTTAATAGTACAAACCCTTTTATTCCATTAGGGCCAAGCAAAACAAAGCCCTATAGAAAGAGTTCTGCAGTGGGCACTATACCAAGGTTCAAATCATCAGATCACAGATTAATATTTAGAAGGTCCTTAGAGGCCATTGAATTTAACTCTTGTGGTATTTTTACAGATGAAGACACAAGGTCTTACAGTAAGTTTCTACTCCAACTCTACTTCCCTATTTACAGTCCTAACTCCTTAGCATACAGAAGAGGAAACTGAGTCATCATCTTCCAAAGATCATCCAAGTATTAACTGGCAGAATCAGGATTCGAACTAGGTCCCCCGATTCCAAGTCCAGTATTCTTCTCCCTACATTCTGCTGCTTCCAATTTTTGCCTCATCTCCTTTGTGACTTGGAGTAAGTTCTCTGTGACTCAGTTTCCTCACCTGTAAAATGAAGAAATTGATCACTTGAATGAATGTTTTCAGATGGGGTGAGCCTCTTGCTTTTGGGTGTAATTGGTTGACTCATTCATCAAAATAGATGTAGTGATGATTGAGGAATAAAATCTGAGCAGGAGCAGACCAGGAGAGAAGGTGGAGAAGAGAGCGCCATCAAGATGACCCAGACTCCTCTTGTTGGCTGGTAGGATAGCCTGGGTGTATATGCCTACTCACACATGTGCGGATCCTCTTCTGCCTATTAGAGAAGTAGGCAGTGTGACCTAGAGGATGAAATCCTAACCCTAGGATGGAAACATGGAGATCAAATCTTGATTGTGATATTTAACACCTTAAGCCGATGGCTGCTCTCAACCTTATTCTTCCATCTGTAAAATGGGGCTAGTGGTATCTACCTCACGGATTCCAGTGAGTGAGTGGGTAAACATTACTTTGCAAACTTTAACGAAGTATAAAATATTAGTTATTATTCAGGCATTCTAAGCCATGCTTCTGAGGAAGAAGTAGCCTCCTCACTAAGAGGTGAGATTCAGAAAGAAAGCTGAAAGAGAGACCATAGGACATTTTTAGAAGATGTCACAAATAAGGGGAAACAAGCTTTTTGAAGCTCCTAAAAACTCCCCTTCTGGCAGAGTTTAAGAAGTAAAGAAAGCCCAATGTAGTCCTTAGATGCTAGAAACTTGGTCCCTCAGAGTGGTTTTTTTTTCAGGCTTGTTTTTTTTTTTTTTTGGTTACAAGCCTTTGCTGGATGGCACAGTGGTCATGCACCATTGGGAAGCCTTAATGAGCAAAGCACCTGCCACAGGAAGCCTGGGTGGCAGATGCTGTTGGGCATCTACAGGCAGCTGCTGGAAAGTCAGATATGGATGGAACTTGATGGAGAGGAGGCTGGGTCTGACCACCTATCAACTTCTGGGAGACCTCCAAATGGTTTCTTCTGTGGGAGGTGAGCCTGTCCTTAGGCTCTCAAAAGTGGGAGGGTGTGTGTGTGAGCATGAGTGTGAGTGTATGTGAGAGAATATATATGTGTGGGTGTGTGTGTGCATATGTGTGTGAATGGTCCAGCTCTGTCACTCTGCAGGTGAGGATACTGAGGCTCAAAGGTGATCTGCCCTGGATCACACGAGAAAGAGTGGAAAAGCTAAATTAGAACCTGGGTCCTCCGACGCCAAATCCAGCCCCCTTTTAGTAGAGGAGGCAGAAGTCATTCACACAGGAAAGACCCATTGCATCAGCAAATGTCCTTGCCATTGAGTCACAATCAAAGGCAGCATTATTCACTTTTCATTGGTCTTGAGTCATAAAGGGCCTTTGAGGACATTCGGGCCAGTTTCTTTATAGATAAGCAAACTGAAGCTCAATAATGGTGGCAAAAAATAGGCTTTTTCTCTTCCCTTCCCTTCCCTTTCCTTCTCTTGCATTTTCCTTTCCCTTACCTATTCCCTCCCCTTCTCTTCTCTTCACTATTCTCTTCCCTCTTCTCTTCACTATTCCCTTTCCTCTTCCCTTCTCCCTTCTCTTCCCTTCCATTCTCCTTTCCCTTTTCTTTTCCCTTTCCTCTTCCCTTCCCTTCTCTTTTCCCTTTCCTCTTCCCATCCCTTCCCCTCTCTTCCCTTCCTTTCCCTTCCCTCTTCCCTTCCCCTTTCTCTTCCCTTCCCTTCCCTTTTCCCTTCCCTTCTCTTTCTTTCCTCTTCCTATCCCTTCCCTTCTCTTCCCTTCTTTTTCCTTCCCTTAGTGAACCACAGAGCAGTCAGAGAGCTAAGCCAGAGGATGTCTCTCTGGATCATCACAGGCAGGGAGCCACTTCTTTGGCCTCCATCTTACTTTCCTCATTTAATACAAAATTGGGGGGAGGGAGTGACAGCTTTCTGGGAAGGTGTCTGATAATGGACATAAAAGAGAGCCGTGAATCAATGAGACTCATTAATATTCATAGGCAGCAGATTAAGGTTGGGGAGAAAAAATTATTTATGAAACAGTGGTATTGTCTTCCTACTGGAAAAAGAAAAGGATTTTGTTTAGAGATGATTTGAACTGAATGACAGGAGGTGATGGACTGGGCACATGTCTGAAGATATCTTGGTTTATTTATCTCCCCAGAATAGAGTTTGTGGCCAAGCTGAGCAAGGGCTGTCACATGAGGGGGGCTGGGGATGCTTTGGCACTGGGTGCTGGGAAGCTCCAGCCTCCCAAGGTGGATGGAGGACGCTGAGCAGGAAATGAGGAGATGGAATAGAAAGGGAGGGAGCATAGAGGGAGAGCAGGGCTGTGTAACAAAGGAGAGACCTGGAAGCAGGATGGGGCCAGGTCTGCATGTGATAATAAAAGGGGGATGGGAG
Organism: Myrmecobius fasciatus; assembly: GCA_023553655.1. Taxonomy (NCBI): domain Eukaryota; kingdom Metazoa; phylum Chordata; class Mammalia; order Dasyuromorphia; family Myrmecobiidae; genus Myrmecobius; species Myrmecobius fasciatus. The sequence continues at coordinate 139,738 of JAJPUD010000768.1, read as the reverse complement.
GAAGGACACAACAAAGGTTCTTTCTGGAAAGTCATGTAACTGGTGGAGCTGGATAATTACTGAACCTGCAGGAAGCAAGGATCTTGATGGATCAAGAAACCAGAAATCATGGTTTTTATGACTGGCTCCTATGCTGTATCCTTTTCATTAGTTTTGACCCTAGAAATTAAATACTTTTTGATAATTTATCCAGAAACTATGGTGAGGTGGTTATGAATTTATTACATTCAAAGGGTCTCAGACATATTGGAAGATTTGTTTGAACTGATGCAAAGTGAAGTAAGCACAAAAAGAACAGACACATGGTACCTGCAATAACATCAGAGAAAAGGAAACCAAACTCTGAGTGGTTCTATTCAGATCAATGTTAGTTCCAGAGAACAGATAATGGGACGTGCGTCCCTCCTTTCCATAGGGGGAAAGAGGAGAGCCAAAAAGGGGAAAATGTGTACGTGCTATCAGCCCTGGTCACTGAGTTGGTAATTTTGGCTTAACTACTTTAATGCTTTTTCCAAAGGTGGGCTCACATCTAGGACAGGGGGTGGGGGGAAGAGGGGAAATTGGAACACAAGGTTTTGCAAGGGTCAGTATTGAAAAAATTATCCTTGTATATGTTTTGAAAATAAAAAGCGGAAAATTTAAAAAAAAATAAAGGTAGGCTCAAATATTTGGGAAAGGGAAACCCAACATAAATAAAAATGATGACGGCTTCAGAAAAACAAAAGATAGCAATAAAACTTGATTGTAAAAAAAATGGTTTCTATGATGCTGAGTGAAGTGAGCCAAACCCAGAAAACATTGTTCACAGTAACAGCAACATTGTGTGATGATGAACTTTGATAGACTTCATTCTTCTCAGCAATATAGTGGTCCAAGGCAATTGCAAAAGAGTTGTGATGGAAAGCGCCATCCACATACAGAGAAAGAACTATCTAGTCTGAATGCATATCAAAGCATTCTATTTTCATTTTATTTTTGTTTGTTTTTTGTCATGGTTTTCCCCTTTTGTTCTGATTCTTCTTTCATAACATGACTAATATGGAGATATGTCTTTAAAAAAGAGTTCTTGAATGTGGATCACAACATAACTTTCTCACTCTTTTTGGTTGTTTTTTGTTTGCATTTTGTTTTTTACTCATTTACTTTCCTTTTTGATCTGATTTTTCTTGTGCAGCAAAAGAATTGTATAAATATGTTTACACATATTGGATTTAACATATTCTAATATGTATAACATATTTTGGATTGCTTGCCATCTAGGGGAGGAGTGGGGGAAAGGAGGGGAAAATCTGAAACACAAGGTTTTGCAAGGGTCAATGAAGAAAAATTATCCATGCATATGTTTTGAAAATGAAAAGCTTTAAAAATTAAAAAAACAGTTCAAAAGCCCTCCAGCCCCCTGAGTTCTAATACATTATTTTTATAGTATTTAAAGTGTCTTACTAGTACCTCACCTTTACCAATCCTCTTCCTTCCTTTATTTTAGAGCCTTCTCCCCAACACCAACTTGTATTTTTTTGTATGTATATTTGTACACATGGTTCTGGTTCCTTTCTCTTAATAGAATGTATGTTCCTTGATGACAAAAATTATTTTATTTTTGTCTTGGTAACCCAGTGGCTAGCACCATATGTACTTAATAAATGTTTAATAGATACTTGTTGACTGTATGAGCCTTTATAGCCTTGCAAGGGCAATATTCCAAAAAGATGAGAATTGTTTATGGTTTGAAATTTCCAAAAGATCCATATATAATGGTATATTCCAGGTACCATGTTCTGAGACTGATCTGTCTCAAAGACACAATATGCTACAATATTCCAACTCATGAGCAAAAGCTCTGAGTAAATGTAAGATTGTTATTGTACTTATCTTGACAGTATATTCTAGATTCTGGAGGATGGTTCAGGATTCAGATGTGGTCATTCCCATCTCTGCTATAAGAGAGACTGAGCCTAAAGAATATCTTCTTAACTACAATAGGGTTAAACTGATCAGTTGCTCATCACCAATCTGGTGAGCTCCCAAGAGCAGGGGATCACCAGATTTCCCTAGGAAGGAGAGTGAACCAATCAACCCAGATCAGAAAAGGAACATGTTAAAGCTTCTGAGCCTTGACACATGGGATGGGATCGGCTCATGAGTGAGCCTCTGCATTTCTAGACTAAGGCAGACTCAATCAGAAATGTGTGTGTGTATATATATACAGATGAAAAAGAGAGTAGAGGTGTTGGGGAAGGGGGACAAAAACAAAGACAGAGCAAGGAGGAGGATGAGAGAGTAAGAAGGAGAGAAAAAGAGGAAGGAAGAGAAAGAAAAAGAGAGAGACAGAGGCATATACACAGAGACAGAGACAGAGAGAGGCAGAGAAAGAGAGACAGACACAGAGACAGAGACTTCAGAAACATACAGACAAAAACAGACACAGAGGGACAGACAGAAAGACAGACAGACACACTCACAGAGAGAGAGACAGAGAAAGAAAAAGAGAGAAAGACAGAAAAAAGAGAAAGACATACACACAGAGACAGAGACACAGAGAAAGAGACGGGAAACAGAGAGAGGCAGAGAAAGAGAAACAGACATACACAGAGACAGAGACAGTGAGAGATGACAGAGACACACAGATAGAGACATAGAGGGACAGACACAGAGACAGAGAGAAAGACACACACAGAGAAAGAGAGAGACAGAGACAGACAAAGAGACACAGAGATAGAGACAGGGACAGAAGAGAGAGAGATGGCATGTAGTTGTAAATGAAAGAGAGAGAGAGAGAGAGAGAGAGAGAGAGAGAGAGA
>JAJPUD010000768.1:106855-119030 GCA_023553655.1 Myrmecobius fasciatus | reverse complement strand
CACGGCTTGTTCCCTGCCTGGGAGGCCGGGGAGAGTGGGGAGGCCGCCGGCCCCTTCCACATGTGTTCCTAGCAGGCTAATCGCTTCATCTTGAGATATTTCAGGGCGAAGGAGGTCAGAACTTCAGAGGGTGACCTTAACTCTCTGTAACTCCACTTGAAGAGAAAAGATTGCTTCAGAGAAGAATAACTGCAGTTGATGGAGGCTCTTTTTAACTCTAAAGTGCACTGGCTCCTGCTGGTAGCTCTGGACCCTCGGAGCTCCCCAAAAACACTGCAGGGCAAGAATCGCCCCAGCAATCGCCAAGCTTGTCTCGAATACCAGAATGTGCCCAGCACTGTGCCGTGTGCTGGAGCTAGGAAGACCAAAAATGGAGTTTCCATTCTAATAGGAGAGACAATTTGTGTGCATTTGGGGGGGACCTTTAGGGCTTCCTGCAGAAGGTAAGGCTCAAGGGGATTCTTGAAGGAAAGGAAGGGTTACGAGAGAGAACTGAAAAGAAAATGCTTTCCAGGTTAGGGGGTCAGCCAATACAAAGACACAGAGGTAGAAGGTAGAACCCCATAAGCCGAGCAACAAGCATTAATTAGGCACCTATGATTTGTGCCAAATGCTTTGCTGAGTTCTGAGTGTGCAAAAAAAAAAAAAAAAAAAAAAAAAAAGGGAAGTAGATCCTGCTCTCCAGGAGATTATAGTCTGATGGTATTCTCACCTTGCCCTGTCAGAGGAACATTGAGGAGCAAGCAGATCATGTTGCCTGGACCACATGTGCCTAGAGTGTGTGAAGAGCATATCTTGGATGAAAAAGAAGTCACTGTAGTTTCCTGAGCATCATACATGCATCCTCCTGAGTTTCTAGGACAAAGTGCACTGAGGGATGGCCACTCCAGACCCCTTTCTTCCCCTCTCCATCTCACCAGACCCTTGCCTGGAGCCCCAGTGGAGGCAGCCATTGGTGGTCAAACTGGATCCAAAAAAGAGAAGGTTTGAGCGTGTTGAAGGAGTGTGTTCAATATGGCCTCTGACCCGCTTCCCCATCCGCTCGAAACTTGTTTTGGGGTGTCTGAGCCATGGAGCCACCAGAAATTCCCAGAGAGGCTGCAGGGCAGGGAACAATGTTCTTTGGTCCCATAGCCACAGAACATCATAGTGGAAGCTCCTTGAGGGCAGGGGCTGACCTTCTTTTTATTTGTATCCCCAATATTTAACTCAGTACCTGGCATACAGAAAGCATCTAATAAATGTTTGTGAAAGTGAAATCCTGATCCACTCTCAGAGAATGATTCACAACCCTCTGTGACTGAACCCTGAATGGAGACCACAGCTTTCTGGAGGCTTTAGAGAAAAGTTGCACAGTTTGTCTGGGCAATTCTCCATTTTCCCCCACAAGTAAAATTCGGGCTTCCTCTGACCCTCTCTCTTTGTTTTTTTCTTTCTTTCTCTCTCTCCTTCCCTCATTCATGCATTCATTCATTCAATAAACATTTACTGAGAGCCTGCTGTGGGCCAGGGACGTCCAAAGACAATAATAGAAGCAGTCTCTCCCCTCAAGGACCTTGCAGTCTATTGGGGGAAACAATGTATTGATACATGAGTACATATGGTCACATACATATCTTTCCATGGAGGTACAGAGGAAAGAATTCTGGAATCAGAAGGTCTGAGTTCAAATCTCATCTCGGATGTTTAGTAGCTCTGGGACCTTGGTCACAAAAACTCCTAAGTTCTAAAAAATGACTATTATGAAAACTCACCTCAGTTTCTTCATCTGTAAAATGAGGTTGTTGGACCAAATGGCCTTTGCTCCCTTCCAGCTCTAGAGCTATAATTCTATGACCTAAATAAATATGGAAAATATACAAAGTCAAAATAATCTGATAGCTAGGGAGCAACTAGAGGGTGGAGAGGGATCAGGAAAGGGTTCTTGTAGAAGGTGGCACTGGGACTGAATTTGGAATGAAGGTTAGGAGGAAGTGCATTCCAGGCAAGGGGAAACAGCCCGGGCAAAGGCATGGAGATGGGAAATGGAACGTTGTGGATAAGGAAGAGCCAGGACAGCTTGGCTGGAGTCTAGAATACAAGGAGAAGCCTGAGAAGGTTTGTTCCTTCCTTATCTTTGTTAGAATTTGATAGGATCACAGGATTCAGGGGTGCCAGGGTCCTCAGAGCCTATGGAGGCCGACCCCCTCAATTTTCAGCTGAGGAAACTGAGGATCGCAGAGTGAATTACCCAGCACTGCCGGTAATAACTCTCTCCCTTCCCTCTCTTGCTCCTTTCTCCCCTAAAGGACAACATTTCACACCCCTCCCCAGCTTTGTTCTTTTCCCTTTCTCTATATCCAGCAATAAATTTCTGCCGAGCAAATGTGACAGTCTCACTGGCCGGCCTCCTATAGATTATCTCGCCATTGGGCCCATCGCGGCTCGGGCTCGCTAATTGCGCCTCCCCCCACCCCCATCCCCAGCTCATCTGGCCAGTCGCTAAGACTGATGTCCAATTTGCATTATTTATGTCTTCTCTCTGGGTTTCAGTGATGGGCTTTTGCATAACATATGTAAAATTGTGCTGACAAGGAGAATTCGCCGGAGATGCTCAAAGGAGGGGGTACGAGCGGGGGGGGGGGGAAGGAAAACCTGGTTTGTGTAAATTCAAAAGCCTGCCCGACAGCTTTGTTGCTGAGAGAATGGGCACCTGCCCTGGGCACTGGAGGACACCATCTGACAGCCAAGCCACCTTTGGGTTTAAAATGCTTCGGGCCCCCTTCTCACTTCTCCCCCTTCCCTAAAAAAAAAAAAAAAAAAAAAAAAAAAACCTGGAGAGGAGAAAGAGCCAAGAGCTATTGTGATTATTTTACAGTTCAGATTTTGTCTCTCATTAAAAAAAAGTTTTCCTTTTTCTCCAAATCAATTTCTATCCTTTATCTCTTCCTTCTTACTTGCAGCCATCTTGGATTCTCAGTCTAAAATAGAGCAGGTCTAATGGCCAATGAATAAATCCATTCAAGAAATTCAACTGGTTTGGAGCAACTGGGGCTTTGTTCCAGGGCACTGACATGGGGAGTAGGGGCTTCTTTTTGCCCTGCACGGGTGTGTCTGTACCCATGCCTTCTGGTATTCTGTGCTTTGCTTATGGTTCTCCATTGGCTCATACCGCCAGATGGGGCACCTGCCCCTGGGCTCCCATCTCCAGGGTTCCATTGCCAAGGTGCCTTTATCCCACCTCCCGAACCCAAATGGAGACGTGGGCTGTACTCTGAGGAGGCTCCCCGTAGGACTGTACCTGATTTACTATCCTTTGTGTGATAACCGTCTGGCACTTCCCTGCCAGCTCTACTACATTTCCTCCAGGATCCAGAATTCCTAATTATGTCTGTGACCCATATTCTCAGGGAGCACAGGTTTGGGTCAGGATCAAGAGGGAACGTGGATATGGGAGTCATTTTCCTACAACGGCTTTGCCTGATTCCTCAAGTTGCAATTCAAGAGAAATATCCAGGCTCCAGCTCCAGAATATTTGTTCAGTGGCTCAGCATCTGTCTGGAGACAGAGCTTGGGTAAATTGTAGGCAAACAAGGTAAAGTAGAATAAGTATTCCATCTTTTCCCCCCATTTCCCCCATCCTGGCTGTAACCCTCTTTTTAGCTGGGGCCGTTTCTCCACTGGCCCCAAGAAACCCAAGGCCTTTTGATCCCGGACTTACTGGTTTTCCCAGTCAAGCCAGAGGTCAGCAATCCTCCAACAAAACTCTGAACTCAGCTGTGATGCCTTGCCTATTCTAACAGAATTTTCTTTGTACAATGGTGCTGCAGTGACTCGATGGCTGACTTTGGAGCCAGGAAGACCTGTGTCAAGCCCCACTTCTATTATTTTCTAACGGGATGACGCTGAGCAAATTATTAAATCTTTCAGGACCCCCAAATGAATTTCTAGAATAATAAGTTGCAGACATTAATATAATAGGATATAATATAATCAAATATAATATGATAAAATATAATGCAATATGATATGATATAATAGGATATTATATAATATACTGGGATTTAATATAATAGGATATAATATAATATAATCAGATATAATCAGATACAATATAATACAATAGGATAGGATAGGATAGGATATTATATAATATACTGGGATTTAGTATAACAGGATATAATATAATATAATCAGATATAATATGATACAATATAATACAATATGATAGGATATTATATAATATAATGGGATGTCATATAATATAATATAATGTAAGTACAGAAACTAGTGTCTCAAAATCCAGCAAGCAACTTGATTGTCCTCAGCACCATCAGGACAGAGCTTCATTCCTCCTGGCTCCCACTTCAAGGCTGAAACCTGCACTGGCTGAGAGTTTCCTCATATGGGAGTTCCCTATATGAATAAAGTTATAAGGCCAGTCCCTTTTCTTACCTCAAGGATTCATTAGGGTGAAAAGCTTTGGACAAATGAATGCACACTGAGAGGAGAGTGACCGAGTCTCTTAATGGGGTACCCACCCGATACTTATATATAAAAAAAGAAATGCTGGTTTAGTCAAAGGAAGGAGCCCCTACTGTAGAGTTTCAGGGAAGGTAACAAAACAAAGTGAAGAATTTCACACTGCAGGGGATTTAAAGACCAATGAAGTTCATAGTGAGCATATCACGTAACTTGTAGGCAAGAATTAGCATATAAGACATTATGAAGGAAATGAAGGATGAGGAGAGGAAACTCCTCCAACTATATCAGGAGAATAAGGAATAATGGATGCGCCAATGAATAGTGCTCTGGTACTCTCTGGAATATTAAAAGAAAAACAAGAAGGAAGATCTTCAGAAGAGTGAGGTGATACTATATAGAGGATTTATAGGGGAAAATGGACAAAAGTGTAAAGATTAGGAAGGTGAAGATGCATCATTATTGGGGAAAAAAACCCTCATCCAGGAAATCTCAATCTTGCTCCCCTTAGACCATCTTTTACCAGGGACAGGATCCCTGCCCATTTAGGTCTAATGACCAATGGATTAATTCATATAAGAAATTCTCTCAAGAGCAGCCATTGAACCGGTCAGTCAGTTCTGCAGGAAAGAGCTTTAATATTCAGTTGATGCAGCTTCTGTTTGGGAGTGCTCAAGTCAGTGTGAAAATTTTTGTATTGGTAAGACTAATAGATTACACCATAAATTTCTGCCATTCCCCCCCCCTTTTCACTCCACTTATTTCCCTTCCCTCTGTGGCCACTAGAGGGTACTGTGGGTGTTAACCAAGTTGCCTCTTTTTCTGAGTCTAGTCCTCAGGGATGCTCACCAGATGCTTTGCTGCCTGTATTAGGTTAAGTCAGTTTCTGAGGTGGGTCTGTGAAATTGCTTTTTAAAAAAATATTTTCATAACTTTATTTCAATATAATTCATTTCCTTTGTATTCCATTTTATTAATTTAAAAAATGATTCAGAGAAGGTGTTTATCAGGAGACTTCACCAGTCTGCCCAAAGGATCCATGACTCAAAAAAAAAAAAAGGTAAGAATTCTTGCTCTATAGGCATTTATGAATCTTTTGGATCAAACTTCTCCCACCCACTTACAACCCCCCCATCCCCTTTGAAATGTCAAACAATAGATACTATATAATGATCATTATCTTCACAAGCAGTTTAATAAAATTAAATATAGGAGTATTTTTTTTAAAAACAGAGCCACTTGCGTCTCAAAAAGCAGCAACCATCTTGGTTGTCCTCACCACCCTCAGGATAGAGCTTCACTCCTCCTGGCTCCCACTTCAAAGCTGAGATAAAAAGAATATTCAGGGAATTAAGCAAACCTCCTCTGGGACTAGAGAGAACAGGTCTAAGTTGCTCAAACCAGCCCACAATGGGTGGGTGCTAGGATGTTCAGATACTTGGACCCTAATCCCATGATGTCTCCCATCATCACCCAGCAGCCACCGCTCCTTTCTCAGCTTTCACTGTTGGACAGTGTTGTCTTATGCTGAGCCTAAATCTCAATTATCAAGTCTTATCTATAGTTTCCACTTTTGTACTTCTGAAACAGATGGCAGACTGGATTTGGAAATGGGAAGTCCTGAGTTCAAGTCTTCATTGACATTTTCTAATCATCATGAGAAAGTCAAACCTTCTCTGAGCCTCAGTTTTGCCAACTCTAAAATGGGAGAGGTAACTCTAGTAGCTACTCCACAATGTTGTCATGGAGCTCTACACATGTAAATTATTTCCCAAACTTTAAAACCCTCTAGCAATGTCGATTAGTATTTAGAAAGATTTCCATAATGGGGCTATTGGGGTTTTCCTCTCCATATCTTTCCATGATCTGCTTTTGTCCTAGACAAGGAAAATAAGACCCTTACAATTCTTTTCTAGGATTGACAAACTTCTAAGAGTCACCTGTCAACATTATTTAAAATAATATTAATAAAAGGAAAGGAAGGAAAGGGACATTTGTCTCAGATGCAGAATTCTTTGGGCACCACTGATAATCTATGCTATGAGCCAATTTAATCAGAAGCCTGTATCAGAAGATACATCTTTATCAGACAAAAAACAAGCAGATGGGGCAGTTAGGTGGCGCAGTGGATAGAGCACCAGCCCTGAAGTTAGGAGGACCTGGATTCAAATCTGGCCTCAGACACTTAACACTTCCTAGCTGTGTGACGCTGGGCAAGTCACTCAATCCCAACTGCCTTAGCAAAAAAACAAAAAACAAAACAAAAACCAAGCAGATAACGCAGGCCACAGAGTGATATCAATATTCCAACTCCATTACACTGTCCCCTCCAACTGTGCAAATGACTTTGTGCCTTGAGTTCTGATCCTAGAATGACTCACCTACTCCAGGCAGAGCAGATAGAGAGAGGTAATGGTGGAGAAAGAATGGGAAGGTGGTAGTGAGGTGGAGGGAAAGGAAACAGCTCAGGTATCACCTGCATTCATCCCTGACAGGAGGCACAGGGGCAGAGAGGGAGGAGCACATCAGGAAATGGCGGATGGCTGATTAAGGCAGGGGTTAATCTGGCAATTTTAGCAATAATAAAGAAGTAGGAAGAGACTTGTCCCCTCTTCAGTTTTATATTTCCTTACAAAAAAAAACAAGCAACCTCCCCTCAAATACTTTAAATTAATTTGAACTAATTAAGATCAAAATGTACATTCCTTTGGACAAAACACCTGCAGGTAAGCATATGATACCCTATGTGGATGGAGGGAAGTGAAAGAAAAAGAAAGGAAAGGAAAGGGAAAGGAAAGGGAAAGGGAAAGGAGAAGGGAAAGGAAGGAAAGGGAAGGAAAGAAAAAGGAAGGGAAAGGGGAAGGGAAGGGAAGGAAAGGGAAAGGGAAGAGGAAGGAAAGAAAAGGAAAGGAAGGGAAAGAAAGGGGGAAGAAGGAAGGGGAAAAGGGGACAGGAGAAGGGAGAAAAGAAGAGAAAGGAGAAGGGAAGGGAAGAAAAATTGTCTGTTTTGGTAAGAAGAAAATAAAGGTCTTTCCCTCCCAGACTGACATGTTTTGGTGTGGGGGTATTTTTTGGTTGGGTTTTTTTTTGGACTCCATAAAGAGGCCATTTTCTACCTCAAGTCTTACTCAGTCTTTACCAGTGAGTGAGCATTGCTTCAGTCAAACTGGGACCTGTTGAAGACTCTAGCTTAAAAAGGCCACAGACTCCCATTACATCTGGAGCCATCTCTCGTCTTCCTGATCCTGACCCAGATGGCTCCAGAGGACAAAATGAGGCAGGTGACCTTGCACCGCCTTCCCTCACTTAAATCCAATTAACTTGCAGGTCATGGTATCACTCCCCTGATGGCAAGGTTCTCTTTGAGAATGAAGGACAAATAACAACAGCACAATTAAATTAGTTACGCAGTGAAATGTTCTGTTTAGTGATCTGTCAGAGTAAACACCCACTGGCATGTTGGATTTTAAGTGTCAGTGTCCCAGATGTGTTTCTGCATGTGGGGATATAAGCAATATGACAGAAGAAAGGTTTCTAAATCTAAGATCTCTTTTTGACAATAAAAGACACATTTTCTGCCCTTTTCCCCCTTGGAAATGAAAGTTCCAGTGCTCCAATGGGCTCCTTTCTCCCTTTCATGTGGGATGCAGATCCCAGGCCACCCAGAACCAACAGGATATCAATGTAGCAGGCCCTCTTTTTCCAGGGGAGACTGGACAAAATGACTACTGAGGCTTCTTTTAACTCTGAAATCCTGAGGGATCCATGTGTGGGCATCCCATGGGATTCTTGTCTTTGTCCCCCAAACACATCTCAGACAGTTGACCTTGGGCTCTGTATCACCAGTGATCACTCTATTGCATCACTTGGAGTGTAATGACATCACTGAAAAATAATTGTTGTTGAGAAAATGGCCCTTTGTTTCAGTGAGAAGTTTGGGGGCACCTACAGCTCTGATTCTGTGACTGTTTCTCCCCATCCCCAAGCTGGAAGAGGTCTCCAAGGCCTCTAGCTCAGCCTTACATTACAGTCATGAAGGAGCTCTGCTGTAAGATTGGGGTCTCCATTCAGCCACTGAAGTGATTTTCCTAAAACACAGGTCAATCAAGTCATCTCCTACTCAATAAACCCAGTGGTTCCCTTTCGCCTTGAGGAGTAAATAAAAATACTCTGGTATTAAAAGCCTGTCTTCTTACACGTTAGTCCCCAATATTGTTCTTCAATCTGTGATCTCCCGGCTGTTCCAAAACCAAGATGCTCTACTTCTGGGCTCTGGTCATTTTCTCTAACTGTCCCCCATGCCCGGAAGACTCTCCTTCCTCAAGATCAACTAAGGCTGATATTGACAGGAACCCTATTAGGTCGAAGGGAAAAGAATGAGTGAAAATGAGGGAAAAGGATGAGTAAATGGAGATTCCTAAAGCATTGGGCCAATTTGTTTCCATCCAACATGCATTTATCGAGCACCTACTGTGAGCTTCCTTGAAGTCCCAACTGAAATCCCCTCTTCTACAGGAAGTTGTTCCCAGCCTCTCAGTTCCAGGGCCTTTCTTCTGTTAATTATTTCCTATTGATCCCATAACTTACTTTGTGTATATTTCTTTGCATCTCGTCTCCCCCGTTAGATTGTAAACTCCTTGCCGACAGGGACTATCTCTTGCCTCTTTTTGTGTCTCCTATGTTTAGCATAGTGCTTGGCATATAGTAGGCACTTAATAAATGCTTATTGAATTACACTGAAAATTTCAGAAATGTGTGATAGAGACCAATAGGGCCTGCCTAAAACTAGGAGGAGACTACCCTGGTTTGGAGACTAAGACGTCTTTCATGGAGAAAATCCCTTAGTAACAACACCCATTCACTTCAGACAAACCGTTTCCTGAGGATGAGTCAAGAAGCACTCAACAAGCATTAAGCACTTGCTGTGTGTCAGGCCTGGGAGGAATTACAAGTCTTGAGCCTAGAAAGTCTCTTTTTCATGGAAAAGCAGAAAATTAGCTGTATTTTCTCTTGGACTGCAAGGCAGGCGGGCAAAGGTGCCGCAGAGCACTGGATGGGGCAGCAGGCTTGGAGGCAGAAAGTTCAGATCTCACGGTGGACACCCATTCGATGAATGAATGAAAAAGCGCAAGGTGACGGGCTTCCCGCGGGCCAAGAACTGTGCTAAGAAGGACATACCGATAAAAAGGGCTTGACGGTTCCCCTGAGGACTTTGCACTCTCAGTGAGGGGACAATCAGAGACACAGTCCAGCTTCTAGACATTTAGAAAGGCCCTGAAGCCCAAGGCACAGTAGTGGGTACTTCTGTGAGCACTTACTCATGGCCAGGACCCAAAACACCCACAAAATGATGGGTGATAAAAGTCACCACGCAGACATAGCCCCCAGCTTCCTCTCGACCAGGAAGCCCCGAGGAAGGACCCAGGCTTCTCCCAACCAAAGAATTCTAGCCAATCATTCCATTTGCTGAGCTCCTCCTTGAGTGGGAGAGGGGAAGCAATCCTACAGAACTGGAAAGGCGGGTGTCCTACGAGAACTCTATGAGATGGGGCGCTTCACTTCCCCTCAAGGCCCGGCTCAGAGGCAGCCTCCTTCAGGAAGCCCACCCCACCTCCTCGAGTGAAATTACTCCTTCTCTCCTCGAATTTTCCTGGAGAACTAGTCCTATCTCTCTCCCTTAGCCCGCCCCTCGGTCCCCTGGATATCACACAGAGACCACGAAATGGTCAGCTGATGGCATTGTCTGATTATCTCCAATACTTAGCAGTGACCAGCTCACAGTAGGTGCTCGATAAATGCAAACAAATTGGCCCAGTACTTTAGGAGCCTCCATTTACTCATCCTTTTCCCTCATTTTCACTCATTCTTTTCCCTTCGACCCCAAGAAACAGTTACAGTTGGGTGTAGACCATTCAGCACAGTATCTGGGCTGTAGAAACATGGCACGAATCATCTTTTTGTTTTCTTTTCATCCTTTTTTTTCATGACCTCAAAATCTGATCCAAGTCTGGGAGTTTCAAAGTCCCATTTTGTATAATCAGGTTCTGGTTGGACATGATTGCTGAATTATCTTAAATTGAAGACACATGTGTGGAGGCCGAGCTTGTATATTATTGCAGGATGGTGTCCATTAGCCCCGATCCACAGGGGCTATCTTCAGCCCTCCCCGAGCTCAATGCGTTCTTTGTGCATCAGCGCTGGCAAAAGGGGGGATCGCACTGAAGGAGACACTGAGGGGGATGTGGTCCTGGTTAGAGGGATGGGGAAATGGCCGGGCTTGCCTTACTCAGGGCCCCCTGCCTACCCTGGGGGGGGCTCCCTGGCCTCCCGAGGGGCTCCCTGGCTCCCCTGGGAGGGACCCCCTGGCCTCCCCTAGGAGGGATCCCCTGGTCTCCCCCGGGAGGGGTCCCCACATTGGCTGATGGTGGAGCTCATCCTGGGCTCAGGAGGACCAGGGAGAGCTGAATCGAGCTGTGACCTCCCGCGGCCCCCCAGGCGTTCTAAGTGTCTTAATTGCACAGACTTACTGGTGGTGGCCCTGGCGGCCCTGGCCCGGAGCCCCGGGCTCAGTGGGCCTCCCTTTGGCCCAGCAGTGGGCCTCTTAGGGCCTCCGGGCCTGGCCCGGTGTGTCCCGACTGTTTTGCCTTCCCCCCCATCCCTCAGAGGATTTTGTACGGAGGGAAGCGAGCCGGCGACTGGACGCGGCGAGGGGCATTTTCCTCCACAGCCCCTCACCCATTCCTGGAGGGAGTGATTGAGGCTTCCTTAAGATAAGTTTCACAAAAAGTGGTTCCATTAGTGTGAGAATCTGCACAGTAAGAGAAGTCTCTCAGCAGCTAGGCCAGCAACTTAAAGTCCAAGGAGACTGCCCGGGAAGCCCCCTCCTCAGCACGAGGTGGGGGCTGCGGGTGCAGAACACGGCATGCGCTCCCAGGCTCAGCTACCCGCTCCCTGGGCTCTCTGGGCTCTTCCTTTTCATTCTGTCACAAGGAACGGATGGGGAGGGAGGAGACCAGACAGAGAAATGGGTTTGGGGAGAAGAAATCCTCCGGGACCCCGAGAAGCCGAGAGGCTCGCCCGGGATCCCCCAGCTGGGGTGTGGGGCACTGGGGCTGAGGGGGGCCCCGGGGGGACCAGGGGTTCAAGGCCTGGAAAGAGACGCCCAAGGTCACACTGGCGACAACAACAACAACAACAATAATAAATAACAACAACAATAATACTACTACTAATAAATAATAATAATGGCCAGCTGTCACAGTGCTTTGAGGCTCACAAATCTAATCTTACTGTACCCCAGTACACAGACTCATAAGCACGTATTCATACGTGATAACGTGCATATTCCCTTACTTACATGCACCTGTCATCCCACCGGAGCCTCCTCACGACCACGGCAGCGGCAACAACCGCGAGCATCCGGTGGTTCTTCAGCCCACAGGCTTAACCTCACTCTGTACCTGCAGAAGCACACATGTAACACACATGTACAGCACACGTGTGTCCTTTCATGTGCATATGCATGTGATTGCGCACAGAGACACGTGTGTGCAGCACATGCAGGCACACAATGCGTGTGTGTGATGCAAGTGTGCTGTCCGCATTCACATGTACGTGATGGAACACATGTATGACATCACCGTGCTGCATAGACATACGTGTGTGCATGCATTGTGCACATGGGAACACATGCTGCTGGTGCACACACATATGC
>JAJPUD010000768.1:77863-91453 GCA_023553655.1 Myrmecobius fasciatus | reverse complement strand
AGGAAGGAAGGAAGGAAGGAAGGAAGGAAGGAAGGAAGGAAGGAAGGGAGGGAGGGAGGGAGGGAGGGAGGGAGGAAGGAAGGAAGGAAAGAAGGAAGGAAGGAAGGAAGGAAGGAAGGAAGGAAGGAAGGAAGGAAGGAAGAAAGGAAGGAAGGAAGGAAGGAAGGAAGGAAGGAAGGAAGGAAGGAAGAGAGAGAGAAAGAGAGAGAGAGAAAGATACAAAGACAGAGAAGGGGGAAAGAGAGAAAAGAAAGAGGAAAAAGAAAGGAGGGAGAGAGAGAGAATATTTTTGGAAAAGGGAAGGATATTATCTTGTAGCTCAAATAAAGTAAGAATATAAAAGCAGAAGACCTTTATTTCCTATAACCTTCAAATTTTCTGTCAGCAAAATATAATAACAGATGAAATGTCTTTCTCCTCTTATAGCAGGAATTCTTAACCTTTTGGAGGGCCATGAACCTCCCTGGCAGCTTGGGAAAGCTTGGGACTTCAAGTATTGTAAATGAAACCAATTATACTGAAAGACAGTTACCAAGTTAAAAGTTCACGGACTCCAGATTCAGAATCATTGTCTTAAAATGATAACCCCAGTACTGAAAAGATCTTAATTTTTTAAAAAGTTCCTTGATAACCTCAGTTTCAATTCTTTCTGACAATCCCATGAAGCCAAAAAAGTTGAACCTATAACCACTGGTAGAAGCCTTTCCTCATTTTCTATTAATAGGGGAAATCAAGAGGATCTCCATCCCCATAGGCCTTTCTCCATCTCCTTTGAGTAGATTTGGTTCGCCTTGCACCAAATATTAGCAAAAATTCATAGGCCTACCTGGGGATAAAAAGCATGGGAATTGTCGGTCCAAGGATCAGAACTGACCCCTGAATAGCAACTATGAAGGACAATCCATTAAAATCCTCAAAAGGTTGTACTCTGTACACATAGAAATAGCAATTACTCCCATCCCCCCAAAATTACTGAGGAATTATTGAAACCCAGAAGCGCCAGAGTTCCAATTTGTGTTCTCCATCAATTGGGGCCAGAGGACTAGAGTTCAAATCCTCCTTCTGCTGTTTACCTATGTGACCTTATAAAAACCATTCATATACCTTATAAAAATCTCAGTCTTCTCATCTGTGAAATGGGAAGATTAGATGGCCTCTGAGATCACTTCATTGTATGATCTTATTATTACTTCTTCTATTTCAGAGGTATTGCCAGGATCAAAAGTATAACTAGATCAGGGAAATTGGAGTTTTGTTTCTAGGAATCAAATTTGAAGGATATTTAAAGCTCTTGAAATTCTTCCGCAATGCAGAAATAAGGAAACTTAGCAAGAAAAATTGTTAAAATAGGAAACTACCAGATGTTCCGTTTGTACTTCTTAGCCTCTGTACCCATAGTGACCTCTCCAATCTTCTCCTAGTCTGTGTACCTCTCCAGTCTTCTCCCCAACCACCATCACACAGGCCTCCTCAGGACTGGCCTTTTTCCATGAGGGCTGATATCCAGAGTTCAGAGGATAAGTATCCTGAGTAAAATCTGTAATCCCTCAGTGCAAAAATTCCTAGTATCAGTAAGAATAATCAAGTATGGAAATAATATCTCATTCTCCCACAGGTCCTTAGAGTTTCTTTCTCATGACCCTATTTCTTCCCTCTAGGACTCTCATGTGATTCTCCCCAAAATACCACATCTGTACAGTAACAAGATTCTTTTTATTACTCCTCCTTCTTTCTTGGAAGCTCCTTGAAACAGGGACTGTCTTTTCCCTCTTTTTGTATCCCCAACGCTTAGCATAGTGCCTGGTACCTAGAAGGTATTTAATAAGTGTTCATTATATTGAATTGAATTGAATTTGCAGCCAGAAAGGACCATAATTGCCATTAAGTCTAACTCCCTTTATTTTACAAATAATGTCTCATCCAATATTAGTTTCCCAAGTCCTACTTATATTAACAAGCCACTTCCCCCAGAAGGCAGGTGACTTCTCCCTTCAGGATTCTAGATAAAACCTTCAAGAGCTAAGTATTCTATAATTATTCATCCTCATGAACCCCCACCAGTGTGCTTCTCAATAATGATCAGCCAGATTTAACTTGCCTTTAGAAAGAGCATTCAATAAGCATATGTACACATACATACATACACACACACACACACACACACATATATATATACATATATAAAAAACAACAATTCAATAAGTTATATTGTCCCCTTCTACAAACCAGGTCTCTTTGGAACAGGAACTCAAACATACAAAACTCATGTAGCTAAAGGTAAACTCACAGCTTTTGGTTATAGGAAGTACCATTCTCCCTTGATGGAGTTCCCCTCATGTGTCCCCCTTAGGTACACCCCACTGCTGGGCTCTAAGGATTGGTCGCTTGGTAGAGCCCATAGATAATTTTTCCTCAGCGTGTCTAGCCCACCTTAAGCATGTCTCTTAGTTCCCAATGCAGTGCCTGCCACTGGCCATTATTGCTTTAGGGACATTATTACTACATCAATGAACTTCTTTCTAAGTTCACTGGGTCATCATCTGATCAATGGTGAGGGGAGGGGAGGGGGAAAAGAAAACTTTCTCTTCTATCCAAGGGTAACTTCTTTTCAGAACTACTGTGCTACTGAATTTGACCACCACTCAACTCACTGGCCCTAAGCTAGTTTACTCTTTTTATAAGTAGACTAAATCTATGTCTGATTCTTTTAGCTGTGCTACTCTTTGTAGTTTCATCCATTTTTATTCAAAGGCTTGGTGGTTTTTTTTTAAAAAAAAATGATTTAGGGCTTATTTCCACCTAGTTTGTTTTGACAGGTTGAATTAATTACTTAAGATATATAGAATTTCTGGGATTAATTGTAATGTCTTCTAGACAGAGGTTTTCGGTCAGAGATAGTTAGGACTGGAAGAGAGCTTAGAGATCCCTTGATTCAACCACTTAATTTGACAGGTGGGGAAACTGAGGCCCTGAGAGGTGATGACACTAGGGAAGATCACACAGCAGATAGTGGAAGAACTAGAGCTCAAACCAATATTGTCTGGCTGTTAATTCAGAGCTCCTTCCACTAAGCCCATGTTCTTTTTTAACCAATCTTTTATCTCCCTTCACTATTACCCTCCCTCTACCTACTCCAACTCCAGTCCTGCCTCCTGCTGCCCAGTCCACTGTGGAGTCCTCTCACTTGCACAGCCTTCTTTCCCTACCTGGTTCATTGTACTGTCCCTCACTCTTTCCCCAAAGATGTTCCTTCTCTTGAAGTGAAATGGAAAAGTTACACATTTCCCCCATCTTATTCCTCAGATTCTCAAACTTATAGAACATTTTTCCCTAAAAAAAAAAAGTCAGAGTGAAGAGAGAGGTCACAAGAACTCAGAAGTAAAAGTTTGTGTATTTGGGTCACATCCCATCAATCCCATTCATTATACTTGCCATAAGAGAAGCAGGACAGGGTAATCTCACAACTCCCAGGACACTCTGGGAGTCTGACCCTATGAAGAAGATCTACAAGTCCTGGTTGTAATCAAGTGAGCTCCATAGCTGCTGATGCCTGAGGAGTCTTGAACAAATACACTCCAGAGCTCTTATCCAATTTCCAAAAGCTAATGATTTCCAGAGGCAGCCCCAAGGAGCCCCTTATTTGACATCCCTTGACATGCAGCCAAGAGTGCACACAAATATTGGTTGGTCTGTCAAGAACTGGTCAAGAAATAAGATTGAAAATGTCAAATGTTTCCAAGGGGTGAAGATCATTCCTGTAAGGATCATTGAATCTATGTTCACCTTATATCCTTGTATAACCTCTGTCTGGACACAATATGGTGGGATCAGTCATCTTTAGAAAGAAAGCCTTCATTGAGCAATTTAAAATCTGGTGATAGAAACAGAAATCATCCAATCACCTGGAGAGTAGAGTTATTAAAAAATGGAGTGAAGTACCTCAATGGGTGATGGATGGCAGTTCTTCTTCTTGGAGAGCTTCAAGTAGAGCCTGGATGTCTAATCAATAGCCAGGCCCATTGTGGTGGAGATTCCTTTAGGATAGAGATCCCTCTGAGATCCTTCTCTTCTGACCTTCAAATTTCTGTGACTTTATGAATCTATGATCATTTCTTAGCTGAAGATGAGTGAGATGTCCTTCATCTAACCTAAGGCTTCAGGAAAGCAATTAAGTGTTGTACTGGCTAGGATGTTGGACTTGGAGCTGGGAAGATCCAAATTCAAATCCTGATTCAGACACTTACCAGTAGTGACCTTGCATGAGTCACAATCCCTTTCTGCCTCAATTCCCTCACTTCTAAAAGAGATATACAATAATATCTCTCTCCCAGGATTGTTATAAGGAGTTAATAGTAATTATACATATATATATGTATAAATCTTAAAGTGGAATGAGTTGTCATGTTGAAAGCTCAGAGTAGAGCAGGGGCTCTGGAGTCCCTCTCAAATGGAAGGGACTGAGGACAGGCGGGTGCGGAGAAGAAGAGAAGGCAATGTTGGTGGGAAGGTCTTCCCTAGACATCTGTTTCTGCCAAGTCCTCAGCCCAAATGGTACCTGGGAGAATGACAGTCAGTCAGTGGCCTTCTCCCCCCACATTTCCCCCAGACACAAAATGTTTTATTGGAAAGTAACGTATGACCCAGAGTGAGCTGTGTGATCTTGGCTAATGTCGATTTTTCTCTGGGCCTCAGTTTCCCCACCTGTCAAGAATCAGACCTCTGGGAGAGCACAGGGATGTCAGAGTAGATTTTGGTCAGAGTACCTTCCTTTTCTGACAGTTACTGGATAGTTCTCACTGAGCCAAGGGAAGTCCAGCTAGAAGGGGAACAGGGCAGGCTGATAGGGAAAGCCCTCCATCCACCATTCCCCTCTCCTCCTGGGCAACTGCATTCAAAGGACTTAGAAGCTAACGTCCTGTCTGCCATTAAGCATCACATAGCCTTCCCTACTAAGGATGTCCCTGAGCTTGCAAGGTCTTCAGTTGTTAATGGAGATTTTAAAAACACAGATCCTTCAAAAGCAAAGTGCAAGCCCTGAACTTTGGACAACCTGCTAATAGTGTCAGAAAATGAAAATGTTACACACACACACACACACACACACACACACACAGCAGGCATGAGTCCCAAACTTTGTCACTTCAATGCAAATGTGTAGGAAAAAAAACCTCTCAAATAATTTTTAAAAATTCAAAGCCATAAAGTGATTAAATGAAGATGCAAAACCCCAAAGCAAATATTATTTTTTATTTTGCACATCAGTTTTTATGCTTCTTAATAAGATCTGGCTAGCTATTTTTCCCCAGGAAAGCAGCAATTTGTTGGGTTCCTATCCATGCCCAACTGCAGCTGAAGAGCGTGTTGATTTCCAAAGCGCTGATGGGGAGGCGACATTCAGAAAGAACCGGGACTCAGACAGGACTCATTTTCAGATCCATTTCCAAGGGGTAATTACAAAGCTAGTCGTGCTAATTTCCTCGTTGTGCCCACAGCTGGGATTTCTCTGTCACCAGTTTATTTTTCTTTGCAAACCTGAAAGTCATCAGCAGCAGACCTGCCATCCCAGATGCCTCATTCTTGGTCCCCTTTGCAAAGCTGTTTGGCTGTTTATGCCTCGCATCCAAATCATTTATTTTGTTCCAAACCTTACTTGCTTTGGAAATTACTTCAATGCAACGGACTGCTTTCATCCCTCAGCCATAACAAAAAAAAATATCACAGTTTAATCAACAAGATGATCATTTTCCAATAGAGGAACCTCCTGGTGGGTCTTATTTGTTTGGTAAATATCACAAAATCTGGAGCCCCAAGGAATCTGACAGCAAACACACACTCCTCCAGAGAAGGAGGGCTTTACCTTTTTAGTGTGCTGAACCCCATTTCCCAGTCTGGAGCAGCCTGCGCACCTCTCCGAATCATGTTTTTAAAGTATAAAATAAAATGCATATGATTACAAAGAAAGACAATATTAAAATGTGGCCATCAAAACATTTTTAAAAAACAAATTCCCAGATCCAGGGGAAGCTTCTAGGCTTGCCACACCTAGTTCTTTCAATAGCTCTGTGAGGTAGGGAGAGCATATGTTGTAGAAGCCCATTTCACAGATGGGGAAACTGAGGTTCCTGGCGATGAAGGGATCGCTCAAGACCCCCCAAACAGAAAAGATCAGAGTTGGGATTCGAATGTGGCTGTCTCCAGATTGTGAGACAAGCCCTTTTTTTTTGTTTTTACTATGACTATGCATCAGCTTGGTAATGCAACCTAGAATCATGGTGATTTTCTTTTACCAAATGAAAGCAAGAGAAAATTGAGGATTTTCACCCATTTGGGGGGTGTTTGAGTTAATGCAGTTAATATCAAGGTTCAAAAGTGACCTCGAAGGGCTTGTGACAGTGGGTTGAGTTGATAAATTAACAAGGAGGTCAGAACTCACACACTTTTCTAGGATGTCAAGTTTTACAAAGAATTTTCCTCCCAGCAACCCTGTGAGAGAAATACTGAAAGTGATGATTAATCCCATTTTACAGATGAGGAAACTGAGGCTCAGAAAATTCAATACCATAACCTTTTTTTTTTTTTGACTGAGGCAATTGGGGTGATGCGACTTGCCCAGGGTCACACAGCTAGGAAGTGTTAAGTGTCTGAGGTCAGATTTGAACTCAGGTCCTCCTGACTTCAAGGCTAGTGCTCTATCCACTGCACCACCACTATAACCTTTTATTTTTTTTAATTTTTTTTACCATAACCTTTTATTAAGAAAGCTACAAAACAGTGATTTCAAGAGCTGGAGAAGAAGGAAAGACATTAGGGAGGAAGCTGCAGCATCTAAGAGGCAGAAACTCTAGGCAAGGTGGCAGGAGATGGATTGTCCTATATAGGAACCAGCAAGCAATTCGGGAAGCCCGCAACTCTATGAAAGCCAGGGGAATGGTATGAAATGAGACCAGAAAGTCAGGGAGATAGGATTCACCTTACCTCACACCCCAGGGATTAATCAATGTGAGGGCCAGGACTCGCCTCACAACTCCTTGAGTGGAAGTAGTTGATGAGCCCTAAATCCTCAAGGCTGTACTCTTAGGGACAGGGATGTAGAGGGGGAGGAGCCGTGGAAAGGAATCAGGATCTTATTCCTCCTCTTTTCCAGGGACCCAGAAACCAGTTCACTACTTATAGACTGATTGAACCCTTCCCACACTCCCCACTTCCTTTGTAGAAATAATCATTAGGATTTCCTCCCAAAATGTGCATATATGATCTCATTTGCTTCAAATTTTACAAAGCTATTTCATGTCACCCTCATAGTAACTTTGTGAGCAAGGTGTTAATATTATTCCCATTTTACAGAAAAGGAAACTGAGGCACAGAATGTCCCACAACTGTTGTGTCTGAGGCAGGATTTGAACCATGGTTTCAAACTCCCAGGCTACTGCTTTATCCCCTCTAGTGAATTATACCAGAATATGTCTTTCCAATAACAAATGACATGCACCTATATAGATCTTTTTTTAAAGTTTGCCAAGCACTTTACAAACATTTTCTTACAACAAAGTTGTGAGGTAGCTTCTATAGGCATTGTTATTCCCATTTTGCAGATAAGAAAGTCAAGGTTCATGATTTGCCCATGACCCAATACCTGAGATGGATTTTCCTGTCCCCAAGTCCCCAAGCAGCCCCTTCATGCCCTCTCCACCCTTACTTAAACGTTATTCTGGGGCACAAACTAGTAATCTTATCAGAAAGGAAATCGCCTCCGGCCTCCTACAATCCATGGTCCCTCAGTCCCCCTGGCAGTCTAAAGCAATTCTGGGCTTCTTCCTCCATGAGGATGGAGACCAGCTGTTCTCTCGGAGAACGCCATCCAGGGGTCACTGCTTTCATTTCCCTTTGTTCTCTTATCCACTGAGATCAGCAAGTTAGATGGCTCAGCCCCCTCCCAAGGCCAATCTTCCCCCTGGACAGGATAAGGGGGCACAGGCGTCTCAGGCCAGCGGGTCAGAAATGGTGCCCCTCCGGTGCCCTCAGCCTGGCAGGTGGGCCTCCTTTGTCAGGGGCTCCGGAGCCTCGCGCCCACCAGCCAGAGGATCAGCTCTATTCTTCCTCCAAAGGGGTCATGGATTCAAATGATAAAAGTGAACAGAAGAGAAAAGCATCACGTCATGCCCTGGGCTCCCAGCATTCATATATCAGCCCCTCGCCTTTAATGAAGACCACATTTTATCCACAAAACTCCCAAGCAAATGCAAATTTATGTAGATGGTTTACTTCGAAGGGGCTTTTTGTCCATCAATCTCCTGTTCCTCCTCCTCTCCTTTTTGCCTTGGAAGAGATAATATTGTGATTCCGGTCGTATCTCTCTCTTTTTATTGTCTGGCTGGCCCATAAAGCTGACAAGAGGCTCACTTTGCAGGCTGCAGGCTTTGGGGCTCGGTGTAATTTTCTGTTGAACTCCAGACACCAGGCCTTGATAGGCTTTTTTTTTTTCCCTTGGCGGGTAGAGGGGTTCATTTACTCGTGAAGTAGCCAGACAATCCCCTAGCCCCCCAAGATGAGAAAGTACTCAGGGGACAAAAGAGGTGAAAAGCAGAGCATTGGGCTTGAGGCTCACCAATTGTACTTGGAAGCAAGAAGGCATGGGTCGCAATCCTAGCTCACATCCCCTTCTTGGCTGCATGATTTAGGGCATGGCCTTTCACCTCAGGCCTCAGTTTCCTCATCTGCAAAATGAAGAGATTGACCACTTGGCTTCTGAGATCCTTTCCTGATCAGGAGCTGCAGCTCTCCCATACTTTGTCCTCTCCTGCAAAAAGGGGAGTCAGAACCACAGTTTTGTTAACTAGAGTGCTAAAATGGATTTTCGGTTAACTAGAGTGCCAAAATGGATTTTTCCCTCCATTCACACAGATTCTGGCGCCTGAAAAGATGGTCTTCTTAAAAGATGTGGCTGAAAAATTCGTTTTCCAAACAGAGCTTGAAGGATATATCCCAGAACTCAGCTCAGCTGCTCTTATCTTGAGGGACTATCTCTGAACTTTCTTTGGCCACTGTAGGTGCTTAATAAATGCTTATTAATCAATTGAATGAATGAACACATCATCCATCGCTGGGTTCCTACATGAAGTCTTTCCAGCTTGTCAAGTTTGGGCATAGGGACAGACTTTGAGAGCCCAGGGTTGTGTACTGTCAGGATGAGGCAACAGAAAAAGTCAGAATGAATTAGAATTCAAGCATCTGATTCAGAGAATAAATGTAACAGGTTTGTCAAATGATGCAATTCAATTTTTTAAATATTTTTATTATAATTTCTTCTCTCTGTATAAACGTACTTTAAACATAAATAATTGCAAACATATTATAATTTGACTTTGAAGTAAAAGCTTTCTATTATCTCTTTTTTTTTTATGGATTTAAAAAAATCTGCCACTTCCCTTGACTCAACTGTGATGTCTTCTTCAATTCTAGTCCTTCCAGAGGCACAGGGTTGGTCAAGAGGGGGATTGGATCAGAGATTTGGAGCCAGAAGGATTCTCAGAGGTCATTGAATCCAACCCCCTGATTTTACAGATAAGGAAATCAAAGCCACAGATAATAAGTGGGAAAGCTAGAATTCGAATCCAGATCCTCACCATGCTGCCTCATTCATCACTACTAAGCCAAAAGAAATGAAACTAGGTCAGATGAGGTGAATCTTCTCCTTCCTGGTCTTTCCCCAGAGGTCAGCAAGTAGTGACCACAAAAGGGGAGTGTTGGGGGCCCAGCTGATGGTATTTTTTTTGCCAAAGAACATACCACTCTTTTTATTTATTTATTTATTTAGCTGGTGGTATCTTTAAGCCTTCGTGTCATATCCTGACATTACCTTAAGGTTAAAAGGCAATCCAGATTATTCTGGTTACCACCTTTGCCCCTTTGTCCTGTCCTTGCCCCATACCTGAAATGCCCTCCCTCATGTCCCCTTCCAAAGGTCCTTCTCTTCCTTCAAGGCTCAGGCCAGAGGCCACCTCTCCCTGGAAGCCTTCCCTGATCCCTCTGATTGTTGAGGGGCTCCCTCCCCTCCCATTATGTGGCATTCACTTCTCTGTGTACATTGTGTCTCCAACAGAACGTGGGCTCTTTGAGGGCAGGGACTGTTCCATTTTTTCCTTCTCTGTCCCAAGCATTCACACAGAGCCATGGGAGACGGGGCAGCCCGGAGCCTCAACCCAGAAGCCCTGGGCTGTCCTTCCTCCGTGAGGCCACGGCCAATGCCCTTAGTCCTCGGCAGCCTCCTGCCCCAAGCCCCTTCCTAAGTTTCAGGGGAGCTGCTCGTCTGTCTTAGTGAAGGGGGCTCCCACCCTGGGAGGTCCCGATAGCACTAAGTTAAATGGTACCCAGGAAGCTCTGTGTAAGTACTTCTTGAATGACATGAAGCTAAGTTGAGCTGGATGCTCCGATCCTGACGTGCCCAGAACCGAATCTCCAAACACTGCCCTGTTCCCGCTGAGCAGTGTCTGTTGGAAAGGTCACTGGATAGCCTGGAGGAGCAAAGCGGATCTTTTCCAAGCCCCACAAGCCCCCGCTGTGGTGGTGGGTGGTTCCAGCAGGCTCTGGTTTGTGTCTCAGTCAGCCTCACGGTCAGTTCACCTCCCCTGACCAATCTGGAGAAATTACAGCCCTCTTGTTCTTATCAGAACAACCAGGACCCCTGGGTCTGGTTTTTCATCCACCAGGGCGGAAGGCAGAGATATCCTGCCCTGCTTGTGGTCTGGGATCTCTCCAGCTCTCCCGTGCAATCAAGTACGGCTCAGGTTTCCTGGGCCAGCGTCCAGGGGGATTCCAGCAAGTCCACTGAGTTGGCCATCGTGGATGGGCTACAGTTACGAGTCTCCACCTGGCTGACCGGGGCCCCCTTGACCCCGGTCTCTTGATTGGAGCTTATGGGCTCACCCTTCTCTGGTCCTTCCTTGGGAGGCCCAAATGAACTCCAAATATGGCTTTGAAAATCTCCCTTTTCTCAGAAAGGTGTCACGAGCGTCTGTTTCCTTTCCCCACTAATTGGCAGACAGACCACCCCCATTCCTTTCTTTCCTGCTCTTAATGCGTCTGATATATGCCCACTCACCGGCTCCGTTTCAGAAGGTGGTCCTATGTGGAGTCTTTGAAGCTAACCAGATTAGGAGACGCTGAAGGGTTGGGGGCAGCCGCTGACAGGGCCTGGGTGCAGCAGGAGACCCCCGTGGGGTCCCCTTGTCCCAAAGCGGCTAACAGGAAAACCCTCAACCTCGCGGCGTTTATCTCGACCTCCCTCACTGGCCTGAGAATCCATGCCCTGAAAAATATCGGCCATTTATTTAGTGCTTTGAGCTTTGTGAAGTATTTCCCATCAGTAATCTCATTGAATCACTGAAAAGTGTTCCCCAAACATCTTCCAGGTCAGTGTTTTCTCCAGGGTGAGGGGAGATTTGCCATCCCACGGATGGCTCCCCCAAAGCGGGAGAGATCAAGAAAGTTCTTCTAATTCAATTTGACTTCCTAAGTCATTAAGAGCATAGCATGTGCAGCACATGATTGTAAAGTACTCAAAGAAGCATATAGATGAATCTTAAAGTCTGGGTAATGGTAATAACGGTCATGTGACACTGGGTAAGTCACAGAGCACCCTGGACTCAGTTTCCTCATCTGTAAAATTATGAAATTGGACTAGACGGCCGCTGAGTTCTCTTCCAGATCTGGGGTCCCGTGACTTCCCAGACCCCCCTTTTCCAATGAACCAACAACCCTGTGGCATAGGGAGCCCCAGCGTTATCAGCAGCCCCATTTCCCGAAGAAGAGTCAGTCCCACAAAGGTCCCGGGACTCACTCCCCCATGGTCACGTAGCCGCATTTTATCAGAAGAGAATTCCAGTGGAATCGGTCTTGCTTCTCTCCAGCACCCTCCGCCCAGGACACTTTAAGTCTTCTTGGGGAAATAAGGCAAATAAACACATTCAAAGATTAAAAACCAAATGCAAGCTATCATGGAAAGAGCATCAGGCTAAGAAGCAAGAGACCCGGCTTCTAGATTGGGTTCTGTCCTTCTCTAGCCATGGCACCATAGACAAGGCCCTTGGGGCACTCCAATTCACAGAATTTTATCTTTAGAAGGAACCTCAGACTTGCCTTTCAATCAATAAGCACATATTAAGCACCTATGGTATGCCAAATAGGGTATTGGATGCTGGGGATTCAAAAGGCAGAGCTGGAACCGAATCTGCTTGTCCTCAGGGAGCTCCCGTTTTATGGGGTCAGAAGCGCCATAAGGGGCAGTGAGGGTCCGGAAGCTATGGCAGGGAACATCTCCAAAGATGGTTTTCCAGAAAAGATTTTCAGATGAACAATGCCTCCCTTTTGAAATCAGGAGAGCGTTCACTGCGCCTCCAAGGCAGGTGGAGAGAAGCACTCATTTCCACCTTTCTCCCCTATTTTCTGGATCATTTGTTGTTGGTTTTTTGTTTTTTGTTTTTGTTTTTGCTCAAACTGAATACAACTCACCAGAGGTAGAACTAGAGCAGGGAAGCTAGGGCTTTACCCTAGGGCACCAAAATTTAAAAGCACCTAAAGCCCTTCAGCACTCTAGCTTACTGAGCTCAGTCTCCATAGAAGAAATAAGGATTGTAAGATACAGATTTAGAGCTAGGAGGACTCTCATGTTATACAGGAAGAAACTGAGGCATGAGGAAGTTCCTCAATCTGCTCAAGAGATAGGATTGTTTATTTGCCCCCAAATGTTTCCCACAATGATGGCACCCAACTGAGTTTCTGTCCAGTCCTGTTTGCCCCAGGCACAATTACTTGTTGTGACTCTGCTAAAAAATAAAACTAGGATCCTAGTGGGGTGTTAGGAAGGAAGTCACTTACTCAGCTTTGACATCAGCCTAACCCATCTCTCCCAGGAGCATACACAACCCAGCTTCCTTCAAGGACAGAGCCACTTGTACCTGGATCCAGTTTCAGACACTTGCTAGCTGGGTGACCCTAAATAAGTCACTTATTGTCTGCCTGCCTCAGTTTCCTAATCTGTAAAATAGGGGGCAATAATAACACATAGCTCCCTGGACTATTGTGAGGTTCAAATGAGATAATGTACATCAAATGTTTGGCAAAGCTCAAGAAGTTCCACAAACACCAGCAGATCCCTACCTGGTCACTCTGTGGGTCTGGGTGACTCGGGATGATTCTTGGGTGGGATCTCCAAGAGCTCAGATATAGTGGAGGTTGGAAATGGGGGTGAAGGGGACTAGAAGGACCAAAGGCCAGTGAGCAGGGTGGTTCAGAATCACCCAGCACCCAGCAAGAGAGACTTCGGTTCTTGGGTCCCACTGACACGGAACAGAAGTCTTGGAAAGCCCAACAACAGGGGGCTGGTGTCTGCATTAGAACTGGAGCTAAACATTAAAAGCAGATAAGTCACTTCACTGCCTCTTGCTGGCCTTCTCTGTCTCAAAAATATGACTTGTAGGGGACAGCTAGATGGCACAGTGGATAGAGCAACGGCCCTGAAATCTATAGTATATATGTGTTAGATAGGTAGATGGATAGATAGATAGATAGATAGATAGATAGATAGATAGATAG
>JAJPUD010000768.1:59115-77853 GCA_023553655.1 Myrmecobius fasciatus | reverse complement strand
TAGATAGATAGATAGATAGATAGATAGATAGATAGATAGATAGATAGATAGATAGAAAGAAAGATAGATGAATGGATATGAATTCTAGGGGTATGGCTACCAGATTCTCAGTCTGGGATGCTATGATCTATATAATGAAACGGGAGTTCTGCCCATGAAGTTCTACATCCATGGATTCCTCTTGAGAGGCAATTTGAATTAGATCAGAGAGAAAGGCAGGAAGACCCAGTCTCAAATCCCACCACTGACACTTAGCAGCAAGTCAGAGAATCATATGTGTAGGAACTTAAAGGCCATCTAGTCCAACTTTTTGTTTACAGAAGGGGAAACTGAGGCCCCAAGAGGTTGACTTGTCCAGGAGTAAGTGGCAGGTCTTGACTCCCCATCCAGGATGTTCTATACTATGCCATGCTGCCCCTTTCCCTTGATCTTTCTAAGCCTCAGTTTCTCCATCTGTAAAATATGGATAATAAAGCCTACAAGAACTCTCAGATGAGATCACAAATATAAAATGCCTTAAAAAAACTTTCCAGCCCTCTCTTCATGTTACTTAATATTATTTCATTGCACATGTTACCTACTGGGGCTGCCTCAAATAGTTCTCCATCAAGATCATTTTATTCCTCCTCTGTGGTCATCAAACCAACCCAGAGCATCCCTTGTTACTCATCTCTTCCAGAGCCTCCCTCTCCCATTGGCATGTTTCCCAAGACTTTCTGTAAGGGAAAAGGAAGCCTTAGATGGTCCTACTTGTCCCAAGGACAGAGGGTCGGAGGCTCGCCGAGCCGGGCGCTCGTGCCTGGCCATGAGGCCCTGAGCGCTGCCTGGACGTGGGCCGGAGCTCGGAGATGCCAGCTCTAATCTCCCACACTCTGGTGAATTTGTTTTTTGTCAGAAATGAAGCAAGGGGCAGGCTTTAATTTTCCCCACTGCCCTCTGTCAAGTCAAAGCCATAAATATTGTCCCGAATCATTAAGCCCCAACCCGAAATGTGATCCTGCCCAGCTCCCAATCAGCCGGCCATCTGGAAGATGAAAGAAGTCTATTTGGGTTTCAGAATGATGCAGACTCTAATTTGTAGTAACAGTCTTAACAGGCTGTTTCGGAGACATTAACCAGAGACTTGTCTCATTCCTCAAGGAGGAAGGCACATTGTCCATAGTTCCAGGCATTCCCTGTGAGTCAGGCTGGTTGCAGAGCCCTGAGCCAACCACCAGACTCACCAGCCTTCAATCAACCAGCACATTCTTCCAGGCACCCTGGCTTTCCACCCCAGGGCAATAAGAGCTTCCTGGATGGCTACATACATTATCCGTCTTCCCTAAAAGATGATCTGTGTCACGGAGAAAGCAAACACTTCAGGAGAGAAAAACAAATGGCCCCCATCCCTCCAAACAAACACCAGTTCTCCATGATATACACACTCTTCCTTGTATCACCCTGAGGTTACTTTCACAGAGAAAATAAATTGTGTGCTTGCTTTGCCGCAGAAATAAATATCTATTTTTTTAACTACCAAACAAAAGTCTGGGTCTCGATTGAGGGAAAAGCACACTTCACAAGAGAAAATAAGAACCCAATTGGTCCAAAGGGCTGAGAGGTCAGGGATGCTCAGGGAGGATGGGAAATCTGCCACCATCACCATCAGGAGCACCCAAGAATTGACCCATGTCAATGGCTCACTCTTGGACAAGTCAGTGGTGAGGAAGGAGGACACATCCAGGTGAGGGAGGAAAGCTGAACGGAGATAATCAATACTGGGATCATGTGGTCATTGGCCCTTTGAATCTCGCACTAGAAGGGCTCCATTAAGTCCTTATTTTGCAAATGAGGAAACTGAGGTCCACAGAGTGTCACACAGCTTAGTAAGCAGCAGGACATAGATTGAGATCTGAGATTTTAAAACTCAGGGCTCTATTTCAGCAATCCCAGCTCGCTTCTCTTTCCACTCACGATGGCCCCACTAGCTCCTTACTCCCAAATATCACAAAGAAATAATAAGAGTTGTCAAATATTTTAATATAATTAGCATGTAGTGGATATCCTGCCATTAGGGGAGGGGAGGGGAATAGGGGGGAAAATTTCTAACAGAAAGCTTTGTAATGGTCATTGTTGAAGAATTACCCATACATATGTTATGCAAATAAAAAGCTTTAATAAAAAAAAAAAAGAAATAATAAGAGTAACGCTAATGACTTTGGACTTGGGCTTGAACTGGAGGCAGTGTAGTAGAGCAGAAAGAAGAATGAATGTCTACATGTATCATGTATATTGTGTCTAATGGTAGCCATATCTAGGATGGGAAAAGGAGGAAGGAGGAAAGGAAGGAAAAAGGGGGGAAAAAGAAAACGACATGATAACACTATTGTAGAGTTAAAAGGAATAGCAAGTTGTACGTAATAGATTCACAGTTTCATGTACAATCATCTTTTATTTTTCCCCTATTCTACTAACGTTAGAGAAATGTTTGTTTTATTTCTTAAGTTCAGAATAAAATAAAAGAATAATGAATGTGGTGTGTAAGAACCTGGCTTTAAATCCTGGCTCTACAACTTACTAATTAATCAGTCAACAAACATTTATTATGTATATACTATGTACTAGTCAGTCCATTTCCATTTATTAAGCACTTACTGTATGTCTGGGACTGTTAAATAAACCCCAGGGATGCAAAGAAAAGCAAAACACATACATCCACGCAAGAAAAAACCTTTATTGGTTGCTTATACGAGCCAGACATGTTGTTAAGTGTTCAAGGTACAGAAAAAAAGCCCCCAAAGGAGGCAGTTATTAGGCACTTACTATGTGTCAGCCACTGTGAGAAGTGGTAGACTCACGAAGATAATGAATTAAGCAATCCACGTCCTCAATGAGTTTATATTCTATCAGAGGAGAAAAGATATGTATATTATGTATTAATATACAAAAATACCCCCTAGAAACCAGACTATTGGGCTAGCTCTTCCCACACATGGGCTCCTGGAAGCCCCTGGGCTGGAGGGCTGAGGCAGAATTGGGCAATTTTGACACAATTCCCATGATACCGAGCAACGATGTGGAATATTCTTGTCTACATTCACACTGATTCTTCTTTATTAAAAAAAAAAACAATCCAAATACAGGCCATCATGGAGATGTCCATTGCTGTTACCTCCTCTCCAGGTCCTTTCCATGCCCTGGCTCAGGGGTGGATGGCAATGGCTCCTGGTTAGGGAAGCAGAGGATACCACAATGGAAGGTGGAAGCCTCTCTGGACTTGTCTGAAAATATAATTCTTGTGGGCATCCTTAGGGAGTGGGCATTAAGGCCAGCCCTGACTGAATGTGGGCTGAGGAAGAGGTAGCCCTGTCAACTGTGTCTGAAATGAGAGTCCTTATGGTTTCCTTCCTGAATATTTACCAGAGGTTGTCAGCTGCCAGAAAGGGCCTTAGCAACAGGACTAGGAGATGCTGGGACCCTTTGGTCAGAGGCAGCTGCAGCAAGGGAACAGGGAAAGCTGCTCCAGCTATGTAATAGCTCCAGAATAAAATAGGCAAAGCAACATCTTGGGTGGCCCAAGCTGGAAGCCTTCCCAAAATATGCAATGAGAAGCCTTTGTACATTCCCTCCAAACTCCCATCCTCGGGCATCCTGGGTCACTTCCAAGGCCAGGTGTCCCAGAGATCATTGATAATAAGGAAGAAACTTGGTTGGACCTTCAGCTTCCTCACTAATAAATCAAAAGGGTTGTACTAAATGACCTTTAATATCCTGTAATTCTGACCCACTCATTTTACTGATGAGTAAACTGAGGCCTGTGGAGATGAAGTGGCTTGTCCAAGGTTACAAGCATAAGAGGCATTGGGGGTTGTGCATCTGACCCCAGCACACCTGTCTCTAGGGTCAGTGCTCACCTCTGGACAGTACCAAATAGCTAAAGAAGAAAGGTAAGATGGTGAAAGGGAAACTTAAAAACATTATTTAGGGCAGGGACTATCTCTGCCCCTTTTTGGGTCCTTGGTGCTTGGCACTGTACCTGACACATAGTAGGCTCTTAATAATGATTTAGTGGTTAATTAACTGATCTGTTTTTAGAACTTTAGCAATTCCCAGTCAGGAGACTAAAACTAAAGATTACCTTGTAAATATTTCATATAGATTTGGCTTATATTTCTAGATGTATACATTATTTCCCTCAACAAAATGTAAAGCCCTGGAAAGCAGAGGCTCTTTCATTTTTTGTGTGGGTACCCAGTACCCAGAGTCTGCCTGGTCCGCCAGAGGTGTTTAATAAAGACCTGATTGATGACTGATTGCTTGAGTATTTCTTCACCCATCTTTCTCACCCATCTTCCCCATTCACAGACCTAGGAAGAGCAGCCCTCCCTACTGCTCTGAGACCAAGTTTGCAATCTATGATGCAAAAAATAGCTCCAAATAAAAGGGAAAGGACCCAACAGTTCAAAACTATTTGTTTCACTCTTTTTGTAATGGCTAAGAATTAGAGACTGAAAGGATTCCCATCAATTGAGGAATGACTAAACAAGTTGTGGTGTGTGGTTATAATAGAATATTACTGGGTTATAAGAAATGATGAGCAGGATGGTTCAGTAAAAAAATTTTACTAATCTCCCCTTTGATTTTTAGAATTTCTAATTTGGTATTTAATTGAGGAAGGGGGTTAATTTGTTCTTTTTCTAATTTATTCAGTTGTATGCCCAATTCATTGATCTCCCCTTTATTTTATTCATGTAACTATTTAGAGATATAAAATTTTCCCTAATAACTTCTTTGATTACATCCTCTAGGTTTTGGTATATTGTCTCATTATTGTCATTCTCTTGGATAAAATTATTGGTTGTATCAATAATTTGCTGTTTGACCCACTCATTCTTTAGAATTAGATTATTTAAATTTTCAATTAGTTTTAAGTCTATCTTTCCCTGGCCTTTTATTGAATGTAGTTTTGTTGCATCATGATTTGGAAAGGAAGCATTTACTATTTTTGCCTTTCTGCATTTGATTTTAAGGTTTTTATGCCCTGATATGTGGTCAATTTTTGTGTAAGTGCCATGTACAGCTGAGAAAAAGGTATATTCCCTTCTATCCCTATTCAGTTTTCCCCAGAGGTGTATCATATCAAAGTTGTCTAAGATTCTATTAACCTCCCTAATTTCTTTCTTGTTTATTTTTTGGCTAGATTTATTTAATTCTTTCAGTCAAAATTGGAAAGAATTCTATGAACTGATGCAAAGCAAAACAAATACAACCCAGAGAACATTGTACACAGTAACCATAACACAGTGTGATGATCAACTTTGAATGTGACTTAACCACTCTCAGCAATCCAATGATACAAGACAATTCCAAAGGACTTACATGAAAAAAATATCATCCATCCTCAGTAAAAGAACTGAATGCACATCAAAGAACACTATTTTCACCTTAGTTTTTCCTGTTTCTTTGAATTGTGAATTCTTTCACAACATGACTAGCATGAAAACATTTTTCATGATTACATGTGTATAATTTATATTAAGCTGCTTATTGTCTCAAGAAGGAGGAAGGTAAGAGAAGAAGAAAATTTAGAACTCAAGAAAATTTTAAATGAATGCTAAAAATTGTCTCTACATGTAATTGGGGAAAATTTTCTAAAAAAAAATTTAAACAGCTCAAATTCAATCTAGTGGGAAGAGGGAGTTGATTATTGGGGATGGTTGAATTATCATTCCAGGACAACCACCTCAGAGGATTGCCATACATATCTAATGATAGAGTTGTGAAATTCTTAGCACGGTGCCTGGCACATAGTAGCCATTTAATAAAAGCTTGTTTCATTTCCCTCCCCTCTATCCCCTTTATAGTCTTAACTAAGTGCTAATTATCATGAGGCTAGATGCCACTTAAGCCCCTAGCCTGTTATATATATAAAATTTACCTGCAATTCCTAGTGCATTTTGAAGGTATTAAACCCTTTTAGGCATTTGGATTTTCAAGGGAATATTGGTAACAGACAAATGACATGATATTAGATCACGCTCCTATCCTGTTGTCAATAGGGATTTTTTGCCTATCAACAAGAACATGAGGGTCAAAGGCCATGATGAATACCAGAGTAACTGTCTCTGTCAGAAATAAACAGGGAGGAGATCCAGCCTGTCTAAGAAGTGAAAAAAGCTTTCTGCAAAAGAGCTTTCTGAAGCTGAGAAATAACAAGGGTGAATCCCCCAGCTTTTTGTTCAAGTTGGAAAATGAAGGAGACCTAGATAAGACTAGTCCAGGGTGAGCAGATGCATAGTGGATATTTAATAAATGCTTGTTGACTGACTGACTGACTGAGGAAAGCTGAGCTGAGCTGAGAAGGAAATCATATGGATAATCCAAGCTTCAGGGGTTAAAGTCTACACACACATGTGAACCAAAGGAAATGAAGGAAGCAGAACCAGGAGAATGGGGTTCACAATGGAGAGGGAAATAACTACCTAGAAAGGAAAGTGAGCCTTCAATTAATTGTAGTGACCCCCTGAGAAGAAGCATTTTGCAATCCTCCCAGCAAAAAAAAAAAAGTGGGGGTTTGGGGAGTGGAGAGTTGCAAACACTGGCAGGTGTGCTCATTTTATCAGTTTTGTTTAATTGTTTTCTCTATTAAGATTCAAAATCTGTAAAGACTGGGGATATGATTGCAAAATAAAAAACAAAAGACATCAGTAAAACTTACTTAAAAAAAAAAACAACAACCCTGAAATAAATAGCTCC
This sequence comes from Myrmecobius fasciatus, assembly GCA_023553655.1. Lineage (NCBI taxonomy): Eukaryota > Metazoa > Chordata > Mammalia > Dasyuromorphia > Myrmecobiidae > Myrmecobius > Myrmecobius fasciatus. The sequence continues at coordinate 71,118 of JAJPUD010000768.1, read as the reverse complement.
TATTTCCATTTTACTTGCGGAGGAGAGAGGATCCTGGTCAAAAATGGATGGGGTGAGGGCAGCTAGGTGGCGCAGTGGTTAGAGCACCAGCCCTGAAGTCAGGAGGACCTGAGTTCAAATCTGGTCTCAGACACTTCCTCGCTTGTGACCCTGGGCAAGTCACTTAACCCCAATTGCCTCAGGGGAAAAAAAAGAAAAAAATGAATGGGTTAATTAGATCATAAACTTCTTGAGGAAGAAGCTGTTATAGTCATGATGCTATTCCCTTCTCCCTGCCCCCATTACCTGTACTGGAAGTTTAATATTTGTTCAGTGACTGAATTAGTGGTTGGCTGATTCTTTATTTTTTTATCTCAGTGACTTACTTTGGCTCCACATTGACCTGGCCACAACGAGGAGGAGGGCTGCACTTGGTCTTCCCCTACATGACCCTCCCTCACTTCCAGAGCCCCCATGGGGAATTTGGAGTGAGCATGCTCCCAATGGCTGAATGTTTGTTCAAACTCTGGTAGACCTCTGCAGTCTAAATATCACAATGGAAATCTCAAGAGAGAGAAAACCTCGTGTTCTTTTTGGTATTTCCTGCTCCCCATGGTGCCAGCTCCAGCAAGAGAACTCCCCTCCCCCTCAAAGTTTGCTCCAGTGAAACCAGACCCAGGAGGGCCTGGGGAGCCAGAAGACAAGTTTGAAAAGGGGGGTGGGCTGGGGAAAGTCACCATCACTAACACACACTCACACACACACACACACACACACTCATACACCAACATACACATAAACACAGTCACACACACAGAACCTATTGATACACGTGTATATTAACACACATAAACATACATGCAGAGTATGTATATATACATGCATGGACATATATTCACAATGAAAATACACTAGCAAACATGCACACCAACACACATAAACACAGTCACACACACAGAACCTATTGATACATGTGTATATTAACACACATAAACATACATGCAGAGTATGTATATATACATGCACGGACATATATTCACAATGAAAATACACTAGCAAACATGGACACAAACACACATAAACACAGTCACACATACAGAACATATTTACACGTGTGCATATTAATACACACAAACATGCACGTATAGTAAGTATATATATACATGCACAGACACATATTCACAATGAATATATACTAGCACACATACACACACATACATGTTCACAGATACAGTACATATATACATTCACACACAGATACATTTTCACAATACATGTACACTAACAGACACATTTATATACATAAACATACTCACAGATACAGTATATATGTACACATGCATGTACACACAGACATATATTCACAATACATGCAGACATAGATGCATAGATACACAAAACACACACACACACATACACACACCCCTTTTCCCAGGTAAAACCTTATTTGGTTCAAGGCCTCAGCTCAATTTTGATCTGAACTGAACTAAGTGACCCAAACCTGATGATCAGTCCCTTGGGTCCTGTTGTCTGGACTCTGGGACTCAGCTGTCTCTTTTTGTCTCCTGTCCTTAGGAGCTTGCTTTGGAGATGTTCCACTTGTCCTGATGTTGCCAGATCCTCTGATAAAACTTATTATATGGGTCTTTCATCTTGCCCTCCCCCTAAAGGGTTAATCACAGATCCTCTACTATTTTCATTAGCCCTGGAATCTAATGAATCTCTCATTCTCATTCCAGGCTCTGTTTATTTTCCTTTGCTGAGCCCTTTATTCACCTCCTTTTAGGAGATTTTTAAGAGCAATGAAAATAGCAAATGGAACTACCCTCCCCCTTTCTTCCTCAGAGGCCCTGCACCGGGCCAGGACCCACATCAGGAGCAGGTAAATGCATTCCTGCTCACCCCAAGTTTTAATGCCTTGTGGTCACCAGGCCGCCATCCAGAGCACCAGCCAGAGGCTCCCGGCCGCCACATTTGAGAGGGTCTCTTGCCCAGATGCAATCGTTGCTTTTTAATAATTATTAGTACCCGATTTATAACATTTCCAAAACATGACTCCAGGCTATAAAGTCAGCCAACTGCCTTAAAAAGAAGACAAAATATTTTCCCAGGAAAGCAACAAGTTCTCTCACAGAATTCACATTCGTAACCTGTTTCCCATCTTTCTGGCACTTTCTGGCAGGCTGAGCTTTTCCATGTTTTCTGACCTGCTGGAGAAGAATGACAGGTGACTAGATTTAAGTCGAGAAGCTTGAGTTCAAGTTCAGAAAGTCACCCCAAAGTTGTCTCTGTGACTTTGAGCTGGGACCTCAGTTTCCTTGTATGTCAAATTTATTAAGCACCTGCTATGTATAAGATGTCCTGCCAGGTTTGGGGTGCAGAGGTGAAAAACAAAAGCCTGTGTCCTCAAGAACTCATGTTCTATTAGGAGAGAGATTGACCATGTACCTCCGGATGAGTATGACCCAGGATGGAGAGTGAGTGGGGAAAGGAAAAATCGAGTAAAAGGGATCTCAGAAATCTGAGGAGAGGGGAGGAAGCCTTCCCTTGGGGAAGGGTGGCTCATGCTCAGTTCTGGGAATAGCCAGTCAGCTAGTAAAGCTGTGGGCTGATGGACAAAGCAGGCTGGGTTACCATTTTGGAGGGCTCAGATACTTGACTTTTATCCCCATGGCACTAGGGAGCCACGAAACTTTTTGAGCAGAATAGGAACATGTTCAGATCTATTTTCTTAGGAAGATTATTTTGGCAGTAGATTCGAGATGGAAAAAACCAGATGCTAAGAGACCAATTATGAGGCTATTGGACTAACTGACTTATAGAATCTTCTCCGGCCCCAACATCTCTGACACATATTCTGTAAATTGAGACAAATTACATAATTTCCCCATGTCTCTTTTGCATCACTTGAAAAGAAATGGGCTCGACTAGATCAATAGTACAGTCTGTGAACAGTTATTGCAAGGGGGTCCAAGACTCCACTCCAAATCTATAAATAAGTAAAGATAATACAGAAGAATGATTGCTGGATTTAGAGTCAGAATACTAGCACTTGTGCTTACTGTCTTTCTTTTTAACTTGGGAAATTGACTTCTTCCTTTTGGGTCTCAATTTCCTTTTTTGTCAAATGTGGAGACAGCATTTGATCACCTCTAAAGTTCCAAGTCTAGAAAAAGTATCTTCTGCAGATTGGACAAATATCATGTTTCATAAATGCATACATATGTTCATATGAGTAGCATTGTGATTAATAAATTACAAACTCATTTAAAAGCATTGCCAAATGCCATTATGTTTAGTCATCATATATCATATCATTTAACAGATACTAACTTTTTGACATCCTGAAGGTTGGGAACCACTTGCCTAGACAATCTCTTGAAATCTCATTCAATATGAAATTTGGTAATTCCCTACAGCTTTGAGACAGCCTATACCATAATATTCCCTCATTTGCATGTGTGCCTCAAAAGAACAATTCATTTCAACAAACATTTCATGATGATCAAAGAGTAGTTTTGGAAAAGAACCCAGAAGCCATTCAGTCAATTTGTTAAAGCACTTACTATGTGCTGGGCAGTGTGATGTGGAGGAGCGATTCTTAGAGAGTGGTCTGGGTACCTCTAGGTGTCTCTGACATCCTTTCAGCGGTTCCACAAAGCCAAAATTCTGGTCATAATAACACTAAGATCTTTTCATTTCTTATATGGTGGATATAAGTAGATATAACATGCATAAACAGAAGCTTTTAGGGGATGGGAGGTCCTCAACCAATTTTAAGAGTGTAAAAGGATCTTTAGACACCAAAGTTTAAAAATCACTGGTGTCATAGAAAAGGTTAATTTTGGAAGCCTTGAGTTCAATTTCTGCTTGGTATTCCTTCACATTCCAGACAGGACAGCTGAAGAATCTCAGGAGGCAATAAATTATAGTGGATAGGGGCAGCTAAGTGACACAATGGATAGAGCACCAGCCCTGAAGTCAGGAGGACCTGAGTTCAAATCTGGTCTCAGACACTTAACATGCCCTAGCTGTGTGACCCTGGGCAAGTCATTTAACCTCAATTACCTCAGCAAAAAGCAAAAAACCAAAACAAACAAATTATAGTGGATAGAGTATTGGACTTGTAGTCAGGAAGACCTGGATTCAAAATTCACCTCAAACTCTTCTTAGCTGTTCCATCCTGGGCAAATCATTTAACTTTTGTGCCTCAATTTCCTCACCTATTAAATGCAAGGATTGGACTTGATGGCCTCTAAGATCCTTTTGTAGCTCTAAATTTCTGATCCTACAGACCCCTATCTAGTGCTCGGCATAAGAGACTGACCCCGTGAATAGCATATACTAAACTGAACTTGAGGCCAGACCCTCTGAGCCATGAACATCTTTCCCATCAAGTTCATTGGATTTTTCAGTCTCATTACTGGTTCCCAGCCTTGAGAATGGGCAACTCCATTAGCTTCTCACCATAGGTGACTCTGTGGGAATATAAGCCCACAGAGAAGTTGCTTTAGTGTCTCGGGGGCTACTTTGGGCTGGCCCAAAATAAACACTTAGAGCAGATGATGAGTGAATTTTCCTCATGCTGTCCAGGAAAAGGAAAAAGAGAAAGGCTCATGAAAAATGCTGTTCTTGGGGCAGCTTCAAATCTGGCTCCTCCAAATCTTTGCCTGGAAGAAATGCTGCTGGACTGGAGGCTGGGGCCAGCCCCGAGCCCCCTCCATGCCTGTCGCTTTTACAGATGTTGTTGCTCTCCAGGAGAATCAGTGAAACAACAGGGAAGGAGGGTTTCTCACTGAATGCAAACTGTAAAATATCTTTGTAGGAGCATGGTCTTTTCCACCACTCACTGTCTTGTTTTAATGAATGCCCCAATATATTTTGAAAATGCATTCCCATGTTTCCTGCTGTCCTCTCTGGTCAAGCTTGTGTTCAGGATCTATAAAATCATTTTTATAATAAATGTAATAAGATTCTAAACTACCAAATAAACAAATGAAATGAGTAATAAAGTGTCCCACAAAGGCACAAATTCAACTACTTCCATTTTGAGAAAGGAAAAAACAATATTTAACTTGAAAATAAATAAATAAAAGAACCATAGCATGCTTGTTCTGGGTTTTCTGATCTGTTTGCTTAGAAAGTCCATTCCCAATGTTCCTTTCCAAACATCCATAATAGTCCCTGTGTGTATTTTCCTCATTGTGTTTTCTTCAACCCAATACTTTCTAGAAGTTTTTCCATTTTGGGGGTATTTTTCACATTGATCATTTTCATGGTGTGATAATATTCCATTGCATGAAAAGACCATGGTTTACCTGGCTATTCCCCAATCTTTGAGCTCATAGATTATTTCCGGTATTTTTTCCTTCCTTCTTTCTTTCTTTCTTCCTATCTTTCTTTTTTTCATTTTATCTTTCCATCTTTCTTTCCTCTTTATATATTTATGTATGCATATATAATATATGTATGTATATAGAATATGTGTGTATAAATATATATCTTTAGATAAATGGATAAAATATTTTTTACTGTTACAAATAAAACACTGAATATTTTTGCACAGGAGATTCCCCCCTTCCCATTTAACAGTAGCCTTACTATATTTAGTAATGGGATCACTGGGTTAAAAAGTATGACCAAATGCCTGACTCATTATATACATCAGGTTTGTTTTCTTAAAAGATTGCACCTATTTACAATTCTACCAACAGTTTGTAATAGATAGTCTGACCCTGACTTTTTCCCACTGTGTACGTGAAATGGGGGAAATTTTACTTTAAAGATAAAAAAAAGCCAAAGGGATTTCCCAGTCTAATATGAGATTTACAACTGCATCTCTTCAAAGAAAGAGAAGAAATTTGAGGCTACCCGTTGGACAGAATGCAGTCTTGATTAGATGGAATGCACCAGGTCTCTCTTCCTTCTTCTGCTGCAATAATGAAGGCATTAAATTACCAGGTCAGAGGCCCCAATTCACAAAGAAATAATCTCAGTTTATTATTTCTAATCTTATTAAGTTAGAAAATAGTCCTGAGATGTAGTGTCAACCTGAAACAGTTGAAGTATCGATTGCAAGAAGCCGACTCTCATGGATAATTCAAGGAGCCTGATTTCATTTAATTTCTGTAATTTTTAAAACAGGCCAACAAAATTTCTAGGTAGCAAATAATCCTAAATTATTCCTATAAATAATGTAGACATCTTATCAGATTTGCTTGTCTTCATCAATTCTGCACTATGTATTATGGATTAGGGAAAAGCATTATTTTTAATCCTGTTTTCTTAATCCCTAGTGTCTTCCTTAAGACAAATAAGCCTTCTAAAAATGTATTGCAATTAAAAATAAATTAATTAATACAGAAATCATCTGTGTATGGATAGGGCTTTGCATATTATCGATGGCTGCAGTCATTTCTTTACAGTGTGGCTTTAGTGCCTACATGTCATTGAACTGCCCCCCCCCCAGCACCCTAGGTTTTTGAAGCTCTACATACAGAGTTACGCCCATTATAAATGTATTGACCAACAACTTGTTGGAAAATATGATTTTGTATTTCTAACTCAAAGTCCAGCAGAGTGGCTGGGACATAGTGTGTATAAATGTTTGTTGAATGGATGTGGGTGGCCCCTAAACCCAGAATGTCTCATGAAGAATCCTCCAGTCTTAAGAGAAGAGGTTTCTATATTCTCACATCTATCTTTGTTATTGGAGTTTTTCCCCACGTGGATTTATATCAATGGGGTGTGTGACTGCCCAGTTAGGAGAAGCCAGTAGACTGATTCTGAGCTTATCTCTGAGAATCTCCCCCTTGCAACAACATCTCCTTGCCATTCTGCCTGACCCACACTTTCCTAGCTGGTCAATGAAAGCATTGGCTTTTCCCCCTTGCAACATCTCCTCCCCGTTCCTCCTGACCCACACCTTTCCTAACTTGTCAATGAAAGCATTGGCTTTTCCCCCTTGCAACATCTCCTCCCCATTCCGCCTGACCCACACTTTCCTAGCTGATCAATGAAAGCATTGGCTTTTCCCCCTTGCAACATCTCCTCCCCGTTCCTCCTGACCCACACCTTTCCTAACTTGTCAATGAAAGCATTGGCTTTTCCCATCCTTCTCTGCTGCTGGGGATTTTCCAACAAGCAACCTGCTTTCCCTCAATTAGTGCAACTTAAGTGACCAGCTCAAAATGGAGGCTCACTGCCTCCAAGAATGTTTCCAAGTAGGATATTTATTAGCTCAGAAGACATGTGTGGGCACAGCATGTTATTTTGTGACCTGTAATGCCCAAATAATGACCACAATAAATCAGACCTCATTATGGTGTGAGGGAGAGTGGGACAGAGCCATGGGCTGAATAATGAGGCCAAATTTAATAACCTTGGAGCTTTCTCCACATGTTTGGTAGGAAGTGAGGGAAGGTCTCATGGATCCAAATGCTTTGGGATGGTTACAACTGGTGGCCTGAGCATATGTGGGAGGTTGGGAATGAGCCTAGCTGGGAGCTTGGCACACAGTAAGCAATTAATAAAAGTTTTTTCATTCATTCATTCACTTGAGCACCCAGAGTAACTTGTAACTCAGGGTGACAATAATCAACAAGTATTTTTTAAATACCTACTATGGGCCAAGACCAGTCCCCTGATGCCAATAGAAAGAGAAAGAGCTGATAGCAACTAGCAATTTGAATGAATGAATAATAAAGCATCTATTAAGTATTCCCTGAATGGTGGGCAGGGCTGAAGATACTTATACAAGCAAGCATGACTATCAATGAGCTTCTGTTATCACAGGGAAAGACAACATATAAAATAGGAAGGGGATAGAGACAGAGAAAGTGAAAGGTGCATCCATACATGCCAACACAATTTCAAAATGACCAGGAAGTAAGGTGGAGGCCTGAATTTCGGCAAAAGAAAGTGAAAAAAACTCCTACCAGAGCCCAAGATCCAGAGGCAGAATCCAGGCTCCAGTGGCAGGAGGGTACATTTGAGAAGGGCAAGCAAGTTTTTTTTTGTTTTGTTTTTTGTTTTAATTAATTAAAGCTTTTTATTTATAGAACATATGAGTGATTTTTCTACATTGACCTTTGCAAAAATTTTTTTTGTTCCAAATTTTTCCCCTCCTTCCCTCCACCCCCACACCTAGATGACAGGTAGTCTAATACATGTTAAATATGTTAAATTATATGACAAATCCAATATATGTATACATATCTATACAGTTATCTTACTGCACAAGAAAAATCAGATCTAGAAATAGAAAAAAACCAACAACAATCTAAGAAGGAAAATAAAATGCAAGCAAATATTCACAGGAAGCATTAAAATGCCATGTTGTGGTCCACACTCAGTTCCCACAGGTCTCTCTCTGGATATATATGACTATCTTCATCACTGAACGATAGGAACTGGTTTGAATCACCTCATTGTTGTAGAGAACCATGTCCATCAGAATTGATCATCGTATATGCTGTGTATAATGATCTCCTGGTTCTGCTCATTTCACTTAGCCTCAGTTCATGTAGGTCTCTCCAGGCCTCTCTGAAATCATCTTGTTGGTCAGGGCAAACAAGGTTTGAAAAAATATTATAATGAACTCCCACGCCCTAGGAGCTATTCTAAACCAGGAGAGGAAAAATTCATAGAATTACTGATTTAAACCAGAATGAATCTTAGAGATAATCTAGACCAACTCTCTCATTTTATAGGTCAAGAAGCTGGGACTCAAAGCAGTCAAGTGACTTGCTGGTACTAACATACGATTACTAGTTACAAAATTGAAATTTGAATCTACATCTACCAGAGTGAACATAGAATAGAGCCTTTTGATCTTAAAAGAATTTAGATTGTTTGTACCTTATATTGGGGGCAAATAAAGGTGATTTATACAAGCAGCAATTAATAAGAACAGAAATCAGAGGACTGTGCCTAACCACATTTCATTTTCTATGTCTTATATGATGGTCATAGAATTTAGTTTCATTGATATGCTATAGTTTTATTTTCTTTTGAAGTTTTACATATTATATGTCACGCTGGCTAGGCAGACAGAGAGCGGTCACAATCTGTATCATTGATGGGAACTCCAGAATTTGTGGGATCCCAAATCACTCAAGTATCTTGTATAGTTTTATAGGAAAAGCCAATGAACTTGAAGGTTCTCTAATTCCAAAAACAAAACTCTAACCGTTACAGATCACTATTATTAACCTAAAAAGAAAAAAACCAGGTTCCCTCAGCCAACATAATGCCATCATCAGAAAGATTCTGGCTACTTGAGTCAAAGACAGGACTAAGGAAGCCCAGGTGTCCCTGTGAGAGTACAATGCCTACTGTGGGCCAGCCCTGACTCCTGGGCATGGGGTCACAACCAAGGGAAGAGTATCTGGACCTCAGCTTTCTGGGTCTTGCCCTGTGTTCATGGATTTCTTGCCACTTGGAGTCTTCTGTCCCAGAGACCCATGATTTGTGACCTTAATTCTTCATGCATGATTTCTCCCTATTGATTACCTAATGTCATTAGTTTGGACTGCCTTGTACTAAAGTCAATGGGGAGATCAATTTTAACCATATGATCCAAAAAAAAATCTGCTCTTACAGCATCCAGAAGCCAAAATCATTTATCTTCTGCATTCTGAATCGTAAATCTTTGACTATGGGGAGCAAGAAGCATCTCCTTGTCAGGGAATGGCACCGAGGAAGAATCAGCTGAAGACCTCCAAGAAAAGAGATGCATCTAGGGGAAACAGTGTCATTCAGTAGGTGATCATATACAAAATCTCTGTCCTTCCTCAATTGCTCAGCAATCCACATGAGCTCAGTAAATACACCTCACACACTTCACCCCTCCTTACCTCATCCTCCACTTTGGAATCATCATTGTCATTCATAAATCTCCAAGAGCACCAACTGGATCTATAATCCCCCTGATGTGGATGTTCCCCCCATCTCAGTAGATAATATCGCCTGGTTGGTTACAGCAGAAGGGGTCAGAAAACCATCCCTGATGCTTCTTGCCTGTGTGATCTCAAGGAAGCTCAATCACTCTCCCCAAAGTCTTCTATGTCCTCTTCTGTAAAACGAGGGGATTGATCTCTGATGGCTGTTCTAACCTGAGACTTATGATGGAATCAGATGGTCTCTATAATGCCTCCCAATTTTAAATCTTTGATCTGAAGTCATTAATGCTCTCTAAGCCCCCCCTTTCTTTCTCTGAAAAATGAGGGGTTGGGACTTGATGACCTTAAAGACCTCCCCTAGCTTTAAGTCTACGGATCTATATCTTACTTTGGACAGGTCACTTTATTTCTTTCTCAATTTCCATATCTGTGAAAAGATTGGACTAGGTAGATTTTTATGTTCCTTTCAGCTCTCAATCAATGACTGCTCAGTTATATTTGAATACCCCAAGAGTGAATACTGCTTCCATTAGCAAAAGTCTCAGTTCTTCTATATCTCTAGAGACTGTCTTTAAGAACTAGTGGTCAGTCAATGGAGATGACAATTTGGAGACCTGGCTAGCCTGGGCTTCAGAGAAGAGGCTCAAAGTCTGCTGTTGGATGTAAAATTGAAACCTAGTTTGCCTTGATGCTTGTAAATGATGCTTGTATAGGGCTACAAACTCAGCACTATTTTTTTATTCAATCATTTCACTTATGTGCAACATTTCATAATCCCATCTGGGGTTTCCCTGGCAAAAATATAGGAGGGGTTTGCCATTCCCTTCTCTAACTCATTTTACAGATGAGGAAACTGAGGCAAACAGGGCAAAGTGACTTGCCCAGATTCATACAGCTAGTGTCTGAGACTATATTGAACTCAGGAAGATGAGTCCTCCTGACTTGAGACCCAATACGATGATGTCCCCTAGCTGTTCCCACCATATCTACCATACCTTGTAGACTCTGAATTCTTTCAGAAAGTATTCATAGGTCTTTTCTCCAGCAGCTTAGAAATGCTGCATGATGGTCCCAGACAAGTTCCTTCATCTGAGCCCGTTCCACAGTGACAGCCTCCCCAGAAAAGTCTAAATGTGCCTGGGGGGTTTGTCTGTACTTAACCCTCACTCCATTAAAAAGTTGGATTTGTATTACTTACTGTGGATATTTTTATCAAGTTTTCCCTTGGCACCAAAATTGCTGATTGATTACTTAGAATTCAGAAAAGAGGAGTAGACTGACTTTTTAACATTGAATCTTGGCAACCCCAGAAGTATTATCTCCAGTAAGAGGGAACATAGGCCAAAGGCTAAAGGCTCCCAACTAGAAGAGGAAACTCAAGCTATGTTCACGGCTTATTTCTGGGGCAAGCCTAGAGATTTAGAAGTATTTAATAATAGTTGAGGACTCTGCCTAGAGGTCTGTATTTTTTAAGCCTTTTCCATTTTTAATTTCATCTTACAGGCTGTTAAACACTTAATCAGAATGGCATTGGGGAACGGGTAACTTGTAGTTTTTCCACAGGTTTTCCTCCATATGGAGGTCTACACTTTCTGTCTTTCTAGTACTTTTCAGCAACTAGAGTAAGTAGAATTATGGCTCCTACTCTACCCTACAGTGACCTCACCTGGTGTGAATCAGTTCTGGCTCCTTACAGGACCAAAGAATATACAGAGTCCTTGATTTGCAAATTCAACTCTTATTTTAATGGTGGAAGGAGACGAATAGTCATACTCAGCTTAGGAGTCTATTTTGAAAGGATTTGAGGGGAATATCCACAAATGGTTTCTTTTCCATGGGGCTCACTCAAGCCTTTCACTCCCTTAATTCTTTCAGCCTCTTCTCAGAAACATTACAAAGTTTAGCAGAGTTCCCCCCCTCCCCAAGGTTTTACTCATCATGTAAATCTGATGGGGAAGACATTTATGTGAATAAAGAGAGGAGGAGGAAAGAGGAAGAACAGGAGAGGGAGAGGTGGAGAGTGAGAGAGAAAGGAGGAGAGGGGGAGAGAGAGAGAAGGGGGGAGAGAAGAAGAAGAAGAAGAAGAAGAAGAAGAAGAAGAAGAAAAGAGGAAGAGAGATAT
>JAJPUD010000768.1:46420-59105 GCA_023553655.1 Myrmecobius fasciatus | reverse complement strand
GAAGAAGAAGAAGAAGAAGAAGAAGAAGAAAAGAGGAAGAGAGATATTTATGTGTATACATATAAGCATATATACAAAATGAACATATATATATATATATATATATATAATACAGACATACAGAATTGAAATGAAAGAAAGAAATACCAGGTCATTATGGGGCAGAGAATCCTGGCAGCTAGGGAGACTGGGAAACCTTTCATGTAGAACTGGGCTGATTCTTAATGGAAAGCAGGAAATTCCAAGGAGTGCATGTGAGAAGAGCACCTATCCCAGAGACTGGGAAACAGTCAAGGTCAAGTCTCAGAGATGGAAGATGGAAGGTCCTGGGTGCAGAATAGACAGGACAACTAGATGAGAGAGTTCAAGGTGGGGGGAATGAATGGTAGAATGGATTTACAAGTTGGTCTCTGTTAACATCTCCCTTTACCCCAGTTCCTCCTTTTAGCTCACTTCGGAGGCAATGCTCTTGCAGACATTGGAGATAAATAGCCTTCATGGCACTTGGGAGATGACTTTCACTGAGGAGACTTGGGGAGTACAGTTGATTATGGCTACTCCTTGCCCGTGGCCCATCTTTCTTGGATTTCTGACTTCCTGGCAGGGGGCTTCCGAATCCCACTCATGGGAAGGTACTCTTGAGGAATGACAGGAAGGGAAAGCACATGACAAAAGGAATTATAGGGAAGTCATAATTTCTTGTTCCCTTCATCACGACTTACAAAGACTGAAACAATTATACAGTTACAACAGGAAGTCTGCTGCTCTCTCTGGGAAGTTTCTGAAAGCCAAAAACAGTCCCTGCAGCATCCCACGTTCTCTGAAGTGCACCCCGAGCAGATATATTAGCCTTGATGGCCTGGCCGGCTCTTCATTGCCTTCTCCATATATTCTGAAGCACCTAGGGAAGACTTCCAGACCCTCAAAGAAGAAACAATTTTCTGGAGTTAGCATCCTTTGTTGGCAGCTGGGACACATCAGCCAAGGTGTGTGGGGAGAACACAGCTGGTCCCTGCCTTGGTAAATCCAGAGCAAATAACAAAATATTGGAAGAAAGGGTCCTCCTGAGAAAGATCCCAGTGGGAAGCAGGGAACCCATTAAGCTCCTGAAGGGAAAGGTCCCTAATATTCAGAAAGCAGCCCTCCAGGGTTTGCGGCGATAAGTGAGGAAACATGTGCAAACCTCTACCTTTGGACTGCCATTGGAGCAGATGGGTTTCACTCCCCCCCACTCCCATATCCCATGAGCCAAGGATGGAGCTGTGGGGGCATGAATAGCTTAAGTCCTCCCCAACCCCAGGGTCAAATGAAGAACTGGAAAGGACCTCAATATGTGACTTCCCCAGACCACAGTAACTAATGCATGTCAGAAGGAGGCTTGAAAGATACCACTTCAAGATCTGCCTGGAAGCAGCTGTCAGCAAGAAAAACGATTTCTTCTCCCTCAAGCCCAAAATGGATTGAACCCCAGGAAGCGGTAGCAGAGAAGCTCACAGGAAGGTCCTTCCCTTCAAATGATCAAGGGGCACCTCGCCTCCAGCCCACCAGGAAAGATGCGCCCTAGTTTGACTATGAAAGGAAGTGTTATAGGTAGAACAGTGTGTGGGCTTCAAGGTACCAGCAAAGACATCTGGGATGTCTAACAGCTTTTAGGAGCTTTAAAAACACTGAGTCAACAATAACTAAAAAATCATAGGACAAGGGGCAGCTAGGTGGCGCAGTGGATAGAGCACCAGCCCTGAAGTCAGGAGGACCTGAGTTCAAATCTGGTCTCAGTCACTTCCTAGCTGTGTGACCCTGGGCAAGTCACTTAACCCCAATTGCCTTAGCAAAAAGAAAAAAAAATCATAGGACAATAACTCAAAGCAACTTTGGAAATCATCTCTACTCCAACTCCCTTGTTTGATACAGAATGGAAATAAAACTTATTAAAGGTCAGAGATAATAAGATGGTGACCTGGGATTTTCTCACTCAAAACCCAGGATGATTTCCATTAAACCAAGTTGCCCACTACCAAAAACTTTTTAAAAGGTTTCCCAGATAAGGTCCCTAATACATCCTAGATGGAACTGTGAATTGGTCCAACCCTTCTGAAAGGCCAAATAAAGTGAGCTGAAATGCCTATACCCTTTGACCCAGAAATTTTTCTCCTAGGCATATATCCCAATGAGGTCATTGACAAAAAGAAAATAAAAAGAGTTATAGCTGCATTTTTGTGTAGTAAAGAATTAGAAGCAAAACAGATGCTCATCAATAGGGGAATGACCAAAAGAAATCATGTACATGGATATAATGGAATACATGAAGAAGGAAGAATATGGTGAAGATAGAGAAACATAGAAAGATTAACATGAACAGATGCAAAGTGGAGTGAGCAGAACCAACAAAATAATATCCAGAATGACCCATATTGTTAGTGGAAAGACATTCATCTACAAAACAGCTGAAAATAAATATTGCAAAATGTCAAAGAACAACCTTGGCCCACAGAAAAAATATGGCAAGATTTATTTCTTCATAGAGTTTCAGAGTTCGTCAATATGGAACATTGTACATATTATCCAACATTTTTGATATATTAATTGGTTTTGCTAATTTTTTCCTTTTTCTTATATTTTTCTTTTTTAAGAAAAATATACAGGATAGCTTTGTAGGACAATGGGAAAGGAAAGAAACGTATGCAGAAGGAAAGTAAGACAATGTAAAAATAAAATATAAATATAATTCATTTAAAATAATACGAGTCCCCACCAGGAAAAGGGAGTTTCTAAGGGATTTCATTCATATTAGAGTGAAGCTACAATTAATTCATTGAAAGCTTGCTATATAGACTGTGGATTATCCAACCTCCCTTTCCTCCCCAAGCTTCTCGCCTCCATCATTTATTAGCCACTGCTCCATCCTGGTTGCTTTCCCCATCCCACTTCTCACAACTCTTCTGAAATCATGGTCCTCTGACCAGATCACAAGATTCTAGATGTAGAATGGGCGCAGGACAGAGCAAAACCATAAGCTAGAAAGATACCCATTATTTTGGAACCATCTGGGAGAACTAAAATGAATAGAAATCCCAGGAGATTGGGATACAATTAGACTTCACCAAAATTGGATTAGGCTCTAAACAGATAGCCAACTCACAAGAAATCAAGATTTCATTGATCACATTTGAACCCAGAAGGCAACACCGGGAAGAAAGTAGAGTTGGGCGATCACAGACCAGAAGACCTTGAAGTTCCTGCTACCCCGAGATTCTAAGACAGGAAAACCTGAAATTTGGAACATTTGAAACAGTGAATTCTCCCCTATGCCCCATGAAACTACTGGCTTGTTTCCTAATTAGAAAAGCCTTAAGCCTCAATTCTGATTGTAGTTCATTTTGATTTATGAGAGATTAAAGAACCTTGGACAAACACCACTCCTATTGTTACAACATGGTTGGCTGAACCAATTGGCATCATGGAAATTTCTGTCTTAGACCCTCCAGTCGTTCAAGTTCAAGAAGCATGTCTGCCCTCCTTATTCCTCTTTGCATTTATAGGTCTTTGGCGAACATGTAATCTGTTGATGACATATTATTGATAATATTGATTATTGGTAATAATTGATATCAATCTACGATCCCCACACACTCTCGTTCACAGTCCATGAGACAGGCAAGACTTGGGGGCCATCTTGTTTATGGTATAGTTGTTCTATCATACTCAGTACAAGGTCTCAAAAGGCCCTAAAGTGAGACATGGGGCAGGATGGGAGGAGTAATGGTGAGCCTTTGAGGATCAGGAGAATTCAAATCACTCAGAAAGTCCCTCTCCAGATATGCTCAGAAAGGGTCCTCTGCTCATTGTACACAACAAGGCCGTGTCCGGTCTTTAATGAGCACTTATCTGCTACTTCTCCAGCATCTCATCCAACTTTTGGGCAGTCCTGGGGGTCAGGAGGTATCACCCTAACATCGAGCTCAAATCTGCCTATTTGCAACTCCAATTTATTCCTCCTCCTGCTGCTCTCTGGGGCTACACAGAACAATCAGTCGAGAGCCCCCTCCAAGTACTTGAAGGTAGCCATCATGGCCTTCTGAGTTCCCTTCTCCCAACCAAAAGCCCTCAGTTCCTTCAGCTCCCCATCGTATAGCAGTAATAGCCGACCTTCACCAGGCTGCCAGATCCTAGAAGCTACGGGGCCGGGATCGTTTCCAACTTTGGTACCTGTTGTGTCATGGAAAGAGCCTTCAATTAAGATTCAGGGACAAAGAACTAAACCCTGGATAGTCCACGTCTGTGGGCCCCATCTGTAAATGGGGGAGTAGGGTCACAAGAACATTCTCCCTGTAAATATGACTCTTCCCCTCCCTTCCCGATTTCTAGTGCTTCCTCCCACCAATTACCTTATATTTACTATTTATGCACAGTACAATCCCTGGTGTTGAAAAACAAATCCTGAATTCTCAAAAATAAATTCTTGTTGACATGAATTATGGACTTTGTGTTTACTTATCTGGTGTGGGTATTTTCCCTGATAAGCATGAATTCCTTTAAGAATTTGTCTTCTTGTTTCCCAGCCCCTGGCACAGTGACTGGCACATAGTAGGGGCTTGATAAATCCTTGTTGATAACCTGAGGTCAGCATTGCGGATCGTGAGCGAGCCAGGCAGGAATCCTGGGACTTGACATTTCCATCTTCCTACTTTGTGACTCGGGACACATTTTCTTGGGGGTTTCGGCTTACTCATCTGTGAAATGAGCTCTAAATGAAATGAATTCTAAATCAATGATCGATCTTTTCCTGATTTGCTTGCTGATGGTAAGCCTCGAGTGCCAGGACTCTCTCCTCCTGGTAGGGCATTTGCAAAGGGGCATCTCTTCAAAGAGGCAGGAGCTGCGAGTGCCTTTTAAAATACTTCTACCACTTGGCAGGGGAGCAAATAAAACCCCACAGCGGCCTCCTGCCCCGGCCGAAGCGATTGCCAGGGCAGGCCGGGGACGCCGGGAGGGGACCGCCACGTCTGGCTGCCGGTAACATACGGCAAATTGACGCGTTGTCCTTCTGTCTGTTACCAGAAAAGCTCTCAAGAAAGAGGGGGAAAGGAAGGAGGGGAAGAAAGGAGAGAAAGGAGGGGCGAGGGAGGACGCGGGAGCCCCACCGTCTCATTTTTAACAAGGACCAGCTGAAAAAGGAGGGTGAGCACAGCACAAACCATCCCCATGTCTGCCAATTCATTTCCTGGCCCCAAGAAAAAAAAGGAGGGAGGTGGGGGGAAAAACCTCTTGTTTCCTCTCCTGCAGGCCAAACATGGCAAGGTACCAGGGGAATTGGGAGCGGAATCAATCGCACTTGTTACTAACTGAGCTCTCTTTTATTCTTCTATTACCCAGGGCTGGAGACTCAGCTGCAAGCAATTATAATGAAGAGTTACTGAGTAATAGCTTCCAGCTTGCTGCATGATGGGGCATTAATTGGAAGGGACAATTTAAGAGTTTAGGCCATGTAAATGCATTTCTTACTCTGTCAAATGGAGAAGTTTTGGGAGGCAGCGGGGCTGAAATGTGCAGGACTGAGAACCCTCCTGCCCTCCGTGCGGAGGCAGCCTTCCCAAATGGGCTTCCCTTCCTTCTGGGCAGGAGGGAATGGAGAGCTTCATCTAGGAACCAGAAAATACACCAATTAATTGTTAGTCTCTCTCTCTCTCTCTCTCTCTCTCTCTCTCTCTCTCTCTCTCTCTCTCTCTCTCTCTCTCTCTCTCTCTCTCTCTCTTCCTCTCTCTCTTTCTTTCTCTCCCTCTCTCTCCTTCCCTTTCTCTCCCTCTCTCTTCCTCTCTCTCTTTCTTTCTCTCCCTCTCTCTCCTTCCCTTTCTCTCTCTTTCTCCCTCTCTCTCTCCCTCTCTCTCCCTCTCCCTCTCCCTCTCTCTCTCTCTCTCTCTCTCTCTCCCTCTCTCTCTCTCTCTCTCTCTCTCTCTCTCTCCTTCTCTCTCCTCTCTCTGTCTGTCTCTGTCTGTCTCTCTGTCTGTGTGTGTGTGTCTGTCTGTCTGTCTTCTTTCTCTCTGTCTCTCTGTCTCTCTTTCCTTTCTCCCTCTCTCTGTCTCTCTTTCCTTTCTCTCTCTCTGTGTCTCTGTGTCTCTCTCTCTGTCTCTGTCTGTCTGTCTGTCTCTCCTTTCTCTCTCTCCTTTCTCTCTCTCTCTCTCTCTCTCTCTCACACACACACACACACACACACACACACACACCCTAACAGCCAGTATAGGCTTGAGCTGTTCAAAATTTCAAAGCACATTACACTTGGTAGAATAGAAAGAAAGCATTTGGAGTCAAAGAACCTGAATTCAAATCTCACCTCCCTGACATTTAGTGTGACTCAGGTCAAGAAATTTCAACTCTGGTCCTCATTTTTTTCATCTCTAAGATGGGCTCCCTGATCCCCCCAGGACCTACCTCCCAAAGTGCCGTTCCAATGAGGTCATGGATGTTCATGAGAACACAGATTAAAGCTCCCCAGGGGCCACCTAGTCTAAGCCCCTCATTTTAGGGAGGAGGAAATACTGATCTATGACATCAGAGCTGAATTTGAATCCCTTCCACCAAGTGTTGTTTTGTTTGCTTTGAAGTACTCTATGGACGTCAGGGATGGTCCTGGCAGCTTGGCTGGTGATTACTGGGCCATCATGGAGTCGAAGGAGCTTCCAGGGTGACCACAAGCAGACTTTCAAAGCCCAGGCAGCCTGAGGGCAGGTCAGAAGGCCTGAGCTTTCATTGGGATTTCACAGAATAGACTTTAGTTTCTTGAAACTGCATTCAATCATAAGTGTTTTGCAAGAAACCTCCCTGGAGTGGGAAAGTGCTTACATGTTCTACAAGACATTTCAAGTCTACTGAGTCACCTGAATTGGCAATCAGGCCCTCAGAGGAAGAAGCTTCATTCCCTTTCAGTTTCTCTTCCACCAAGACTGGAAGTCTCTTGTGTAGACAGGACTCTTTGCATTAAGAGTGTGGAGTCCTTGAAGGCATGGTCCCTGTTCCTCCCTTTCTTTCCTTGGCTCAGTGCCTGGCACATAGTAGGTGCTTAATAAATGCTCGTTGGCCAACTGACCGACATTTTTCCAATGAGCTTTCAAGGTTTATTGAAGGCATTTGTTCTAGCCTCTGTTAACAGAGATATTCCATTAACTTTGTGGGAACCAGCCTTGTTAAGCACACATAGTCAGTCAACTAGCAGCAGGTGCAGTGGATGGAATGCTGGATCTTGAGTCAGGAAGACCCTGCTCTTTTTATTTTTCTCAATATATTTTATTTTTCCAAAAACATTCATTGTTGTAAGACTTTGTGTTCAAGGTTTTCTCCCTCCCTCCCTCCCTTCCCCTTCCCCAAGACAGCAAGCAGCCTGATATAGCTTATACGTGTACAATCTTTTTAAACATATTTCCATGTTCATCATGTCGTACAAGAAAAAACAGACCAACAGGGAAAAGAACCACAAGAAAGAAAAAGCAAACAAACCCATCAAAAAAAGGGAAAACACTCTGCTTCGATCCACATTCAGCCTCCATAGTTCTCTTTCTGGATGCAGAGGGCATTTTCTGTCACAAGTCTACTGGAATTGAAAAGTCCAGTTCTAATCCAGCCCCCCTTCCCCCGGATACCAAATGGCTACACAAATGGGATTGTATACCCAGAGAAATGACCTAAATTTTTTTCAGCCTCAATTTCCTTATCAGTAAAAGAGAAAGAATAATCATACTGATATCAAAGGGTTATTGTGAGGATTCAGTGAGATAATGATTGTAAAGCACATATTATTAATAAATACACTTAGTGATGAACTCTTTGACCACAGAAATATAACCTGTTTTTTAGTAAGAGATTGACACGTGAGCAGACCAGTGTCAGAAGGAAGCCATCAATGCCAGAAAGGGGAAGAGACCCAGAATCATCCAAGAAAAAACTTCTTTTTGTTTATTTGTTTTAATAAAAGTATATTGCTCTTCTTTACTTTCCCATTACCTAAATTTCTCCCTGGATCGCCATCCCTCCTTACCCAGAAGGGGATTCTTCAGTCTGCTTCTTTACTCCCTGTCGACTCTCTTCCCTCTCTCCTTCAGTTGTTCTGAGCAATAAAATAAAATAAAAAGAGGAGTTCTTGTGGGGGATAAGATTCAACTTCTTCATTCTATAGATAAGGACACTAAGTCACAAAAAAGGTGAAATCACACAGGTCACCAGTGACAAAAAAAAAAAGTGACCAAGGTGAGATTTGAATTCAGATCCTTTGACTGGGAATCCTATTTCTAATGGACTATTCAGTCTCTAATCTGCAAAAAAAAAAAAAAACAAAAAAAACAAAAAAACAAATTTGAACCCAGTACTCTTTTCATTGCCCTACAAGGATATATCATCAAGGAGGAAGGAACCCCCACATCTCTATTCGTTTGGCAAGTCCTTGGTTTTTTGTTAATACAAGACAAACTTTCCTTAGTCATTCAGCTCTCCACAGAATCTGGACATTTCCCTTCTCCACCAAACATTCTCACCCAACTAGAGTGGCCGCCGTCCAGTCATTTGTGATTAAGGCAAGCGCACGAGGCTGGATGGCATTGCCTGCTGGTCCCAAAGTCAAGTCCGAACCTCATCAAAAAGGGGCCCCAGCCATCCAGAAGGACCCACCTGAAATGCAGATGCATCCATGGACAGGGAATCAGTCTAAATTCATCCTTAACATGGGAATCCGGAGGGGGCAGAGGCCACAAGGTCCGAATGAAGTCACACGCTCTGCAGAAACAACCTGGCGCAGTGGACAGGAAGACCTGCCTTCGGCTCATATTCCCAACACATACTGGCAGGTGACCCCGTGCAAATCCCTTAAACGCTCGAGAGCAGTGATATGGAACTCAAATCAAGAGATCCCGGCTGGCAGCGGATTGACTTTGAAAACCACAGTTTATGATTATCAACACTGAGTCATATTTTTATTTATTTTGTTAAATATTCCCTAACCACATTTTAATTTAGTTCAGTTGCACCTGGGTTGTGGTAGGCTACAAGGTTGCCCTCTCCACTCTGTGTAACTCTCTAAAACTATAAATTGTAGAGAAAAACACCAGTCTGTACAGTCTGGCACTCCCTATACAAGTTCTTATCCCCTTCCCACAATCCCAAGAAATGGTGCCATAGAGCCTTGGCAGACCCAGGATGCTACTGCCTCTTCCATGTAGATGCTCACCGGGTTGCGTCGGGGTTTAAGGGCTTTTCCTCACTGCTTTGGTCACCCCAAATTTCAGCTTTTTTTTATATAAAGCTTTTTATTTACAAAACATATGAGTGATTTTTCTACATTGACCTTTGCAAAAACTTTTTTCCCCAAGCTTTTCCCCTCCTTCCCCCCACCCCCCAGCCCTAGATGACAGGTAATCTAATACATGCTAAATAGGATAAATTATATGACAAATACAATACATGTATACATATCTATACAGTTATCTTACTGCACAAGAAACATCAGATCTAGAAAGAGAAGAAGGAAAAAACAACCTAAGAAGGAAAACAGAATGCATGGAAATATTCACAGAAAGTGTTAAAATGCTGTGTTGTGGTTCACACTCAGTTCCCACAGGCCTCTCTCTGGATGTATATGACTATCTTCATCGCTGAACAATGGGAACTGGTTTGAATCACATCATTGTTGAAGAGAACCATGTCCATCAAAATTGATCATCGTATAGTCTTGTTGCTATGTATAATGTTCTCCTGGTTCTGCTCGTTTCACTCAGCATCAGTTCATGCAAGTCCCTCCAGGCCTCTCTGAAATCGTCCTGCTGGTCGTTTCTTATAGAGCAATAATATTCCATAACATTCATAGACCATAATTTATTCAGCCATTCTCCAATTGATGGGCATCCTTTCAGCTTCCAGTTTCTAGCCACTACAAAAAGGGCTGCCACAAACATTTTTGCACATGTGGGGCCCTTTCCCTCCTTTAAAATCTCTTTGGGATATAGGCCCAGTAGAAACACTGCTGGGTCAAATGGTATGCACAGTTTGATAACTTTTTGAGCATAGTTCCAGATTGCTCTCCAGAATGGTTGGATCCGTTCACAGTTCCACCAACAATGTATCAGTGTCCCAGTTTTCCCACATCCCCTCCAACAGTTATCATTATCATTTCCTGTCATTTTAGCCAATCTGACAGGTGTGTAGTGGTATCTCAGAGTTGTCTTAATTTGCATTTCTCTGATCAATAGTGACTTGGAGCACCTTTTCATGTGCCTAGAAATAGTTTCAATTTCTTCATCTGAAAATTGTCTGTTCATATCTTTTGACCATTTATCAGTTGGAGAATGGCTTGAATTCTTATATATTTGAGTCAATTCTCTATATATTTTAGAAATGAGGCCTTTATCAGAACCTTTGGATGTAAAAATATTTTCCCAGTTTACTGCTACCCTTCTAATCTTGTCTGCATTCATTTTGTTTGTACAAAAACTTTTTAACTTGATATAGTCAAACTTATCTATTTTGTGATTAATGATGACCTCTAGTTCTTCTTTGGTCACAAATTCCTTCCTCCTCCACAGGTCTGAGAGGTAAACCATCCTACCTTGTTCTAATTTGTTTATAATATCATTCTTTATGCCTAGATCATGAATCCATTTTGACCTTATCTTGGTATATGGTGTTAGGTGTGGGTCAATGCCTAATTTCTTCCATTCTAGTTTCCAATTATCCCAGCAGTTTTTGTCAAATAGTGAGTTTTTATCCCCAAAACTGAGGTCTTTGGGTTTATCAAACACTAGATTACTATTGTCATTGAGTATTTTGTCCTGTGAACCTAACCTATTCCACTGATCCACTACTCTATTTCTTAGCCAGTACCAAATGGTTTTGGTGACCACTGCTTTATAATATAGTTTTAGATCTAGTGCAGCTAGGCCACCCTCATTTGCATTTTTTTCATTACAAATTTCAGCTTTTTGAAGTCATGTTAATTTAAAACAGATATGATAACAAGGAGACACAAAGTCCCCTTCTTTGTTGCTAGAGGGAGAGGGGCTGCTGGAGACCCATCTGCCATCCAACAGGTTTGGGATTGGGGGGTGAAAGGGGGCTGGTTTTCATGCAGTGATGTTGTTTTTCCCAAGAGCCAGGACTACCACAGAGCCCAAAGGACCAGAGGTCAAGACCCATTGAGGACCTCAGAAGCCATCTGATCCATGGCTATCATTCTACAGATGGGAAAACTGAGGCCTAAGATCACACAGAGAGGAAGTGACAGTGTAAGAATTTGAATCCAGGTTCTCAGGCTCAAGTGACAATGTTCTTTCTACTTTGCTGTTGTTCAGTCATTTCAGTCATATCCAACCATCTGTGATCCCAATTGGAGTTTACTTGGTAGAGATACCAAAGGGATTGACCATTTCCTTCTTTAACACATTTTACAAATGAGGAAACTGAGGCAGACAGGGTGAAGGGACTTGGCCAGGGCCACAGAGCTGAGAAGTGTCTGAGGCTGGATTTGAACTCATGAAGATGAGGCTTCCTGACTCCAGCTCTGGTGCTCTGGGCTTCACGGCGCCCCCCAGTGGTGTTCCTAAATCCGGCTCTGTCATTGCCCGGCCTCAGGAGCGGGATCATGGGAGGCTTCCCAAATGGAGTCCCCACCTGGCTTTCCATGACTTTGGCGTTTCCAGGAGAAGCCAAGCCTTGAAATAAATGGGGAGGACCCTGGGTCAAGCACTTCTGGAACAGCAGGCGGTGTGGACAAGACAGAGGAGAAAATGCCAGGAGAGGATGGAAAATAATCCCCATTCTTGAGTCCCCTCCCAGCCCCAAGTGCAGAGGGAAGATGATCTGGGTTGGGGAGAGGGGTGCAGATGGAAGGTTGGGGACCCAGAGTTTTCATTTTATTGGAACCGAAGACAAATTGGAATTAGGTGGAAAATCAAGAACTTGTGGCAGGGAGGTGACACAGAAGAGAGTCCTGAACTCAGTCAGGAAAGTCTGCCCCACTACCTGGGCAAGGCTGGCAGAGCTTCAGTTCCCTCAGCTATAAGATGGGGGCAATAACATCCCCCAAGTCCCAGAGCTGGGACAAGGATCAAGTGAAATAACAGTTATAAAGAACTCATCAAATGTTAATGAGAGACAGAGACAGAGAGACAAAGAAAGACAGAGACAGAGGCAGAGAGAGACAGAGAGAGACTCAGACAGAGAGACAGAGACAGAGGAGAGACACAGAGAGAGAAAGAAACAGAGAAAGAGATGGAGACAGAGGAGAGACAAATAGAGATAGAGAGAGAGAGGGAAAGACAGACAGAGACTGACACAGAGATAGAGGAGAGATAGAGACAGAGATAGAGAGACAAAGAAAGACAGAGAGAGAGAGACTCAGAGAGACAGAGACAGAGGTGAGACAGAGAGAGAGACAGAGACAGAAGAGATAGGCAAAGAAAGAGTCAGAGAGGCAGAGACAGAGGAGGGAGACAGAGAGAGAGAAGGAAAGAGAGAGAAAGAGACAGAGACAGAAGAGATAGACAAAGACAGAGAAGCAGAGAGAGAGAGAGACAGAGAGACAGAGAAAGGGACAGGCAAACAGAAAGAGACAGAGACAGAGGAGAGACAAATAGAGACGAGAGAGGGGGGAAAGAGACAGACAGAGACTGAGACACAGAGACAGAGGAGCGATAAAGAGAGACAGAGAGAG
>JAJPUD010000768.1:0-46410 GCA_023553655.1 Myrmecobius fasciatus | reverse complement strand
AGACTGAGACACAGAGACAGAGGAGCGATAAAGAGAGACAGAGAGAGACAGGGACAGACAGAGATAGAGAGATAAAGAAAAACAGAGAAAGAGAGACTCAGAGAGAGACA
Source organism: Myrmecobius fasciatus (assembly GCA_023553655.1). NCBI lineage: Eukaryota > Metazoa > Chordata > Mammalia > Dasyuromorphia > Myrmecobiidae > Myrmecobius > Myrmecobius fasciatus. The sequence continues at coordinate 46,300 of JAJPUD010000768.1, read as the reverse complement.
GAGACAAAGACTGAGACACAGAGACAGAGGAGAGATAAAGAGAGACAGAGATAGACTCAGACAGAGACAGAGATAGAGAAACAAAGAAAGACAGAGACAGAGAGGCAGAGAAAGCAGAGAAACTCAGACAGAGAGAAACTTTAAGGTTTAACGAGTACATGTTATCTCATTTAATGATTAAACATATATATGTATTTACTAGTGTACAGTGCTTTAAGGTTTGACAAGTGCTCTTCATGTGTTACCTCCTGTGAAATGTATTTGCGAATGTATAATTTTACAGATAAGCAAACCGAGGCTGGGATCAGTGGCTCGGTGAGCCGGCCGGCCCGGGGTCCCCCAGGGAGCAGAGCCTGGACTCTCTCCCCAAAGTCAGGGCTGCTTCTACGCCCCGTGCTGTCTCTCCCTTCGTTTTCCACGACTACCTGGCAAAGGGATGGATCTCTTTTTCCGTGTTTATCGGGCCCGACTCAGAAGACACAGGGGCAGATTTTTAGGGGGATTAGCAAACTCTTCAAAACTGAAAATCCTGCCTCATTCCACAGGATTACCTTTCTATTTGGTACAGATCATTAAAAAAAAAGCCCAGACCGGTGCTCCATCCAGGAAACCTTGAGACTGTGTTTTCTCAAACCCTTTTTCTATGGGCTTTTCCTCTTCCTCTCAATCAGGGCAGGATTTGTTTACGGCTAGGGCCTAATTAAGAAAGCTGGCCGGGATCTGGAGCCCCCCAGATCTTTCCCCCCGTTGTTTGTTTATTGGTTTAATTTTCCCCGAAAGTAAAAAGAGACTTTGAAATGTAGCGTGCCATGAGGTGATGTGTTCCTACACGGCGCAGACGCCGGCCCTGACGCTTTCCAGGCCGCTCCAGCTCCCAGACCGGACCCACGGCCACTTGCTTCCCCTTGGTCTGATTGCCAGCCAGGATAAACAAGCGGCCGACCAGAACAGCGCCCAGTCCCCAGCCTGGAGCCAGCTGCCAACCAGGCCCACGGGTGACAGCTTGGAGGAGACATCTTGAGTCGGGGAGAACTCCCCCAACTTCATCCCGAGGCTGTCAGTGGAGGAGGCTCAATAACCTCCCACAGAGGACCAGGGGGGGCAGGCAGGACTCCTGGAGGGGAGACCTTCGTGACTCCTCGAGGCGGGAGGAGAGCCACTGGTCGCTTGCTTTAAGAGGGAATTTTAAAATGGGCAGCGTGGTGTCCTTGGGCCATCCTGGACGGCTAAGGGGATCTTTGAGTTCATTTAATCCAGTCCAACAATACAAAGCACCTACTATGTGCCAAGCACTGTGGTAAACACTAGGGATACAAAGACAGAAACAAAATAACCCATACTCTCAGGAAACTTACATTCTATTGGAAGGAATGGAATATACACATGTAAACCAATTGACCATCAATCAATAAGCATTTATTAAATGCTTACTGTGTGCCCAACACATGCTGGTTTCTGGTAATAGCAAAAATGAGCCAGGTCCTGCTTTCATGGAGAAATTTATAATCTAGCAGGGGACGAGGAAGGGGCAGGGTAACATGGAAGGAGGGGATTTGGACCCAGCAGCCCAGGACATCAAAATAGAAAAATAAAATATGGGGGATGAGAAGGAGAGAGGGTAATATGGGGAGTGGGATTTGGACCCAGCAGCCCGGGACAGCAAAATAGAAAAATAAAATATGGGGGATGAGAAGGAGAGAGGGTAATATGGGGAGTGGGATTTGGACCCAGCAGCCCGGGACAGCAAAATAGAAAAATAAAATATCTAGACAGTAATTCCTAGGAATAGGGCACAGGCCTATGGGAAGGACAGACCTGTGAAAGTGTAGACATCACAGAAGTGATGGAGTAAATACGGAGGCCTCTGAGCAAGTGGGGGCTGGCGCAGGGAGCTCTGAGGGGACCAGCCCGTCGTGCTACTTTCCAAGTGACTGCTAACTGGCCTTGATGCAAGGGGACATGTCCTCAGGGCTGTGTTGAAGTGGAATGGGCTCCTTGGGGAGGTAGTGGGACCCTCCCCCCTTGGAGGACTCAGGGACTCAACAGTGCTGTGTGCTACATGTTCTTCCCCAAAGGGCTGCAAGCTCTCTGAGGGCAGGAACTGCCTTTTGCCTCTTTTTGTATGTCCAGCACTTAGCACAGTGCCTGGCACATAGTAGGGGCTTACTGGCCAATGGACAGGGGGTTGTTTTTCTGGTGACTCGGATAAATGGCCACTAAGGACACCTTCCGTGAGATGCTGAAAAAGCTGAAACTTCTCCGTGGAGGATAAACGAGTGTCCCATAGGATCACTGAGCCAACCATGCCAGCTAAGGAGGGGCTTTTTTTCTCCTCACACTTAAAAAAGTAGACTCATTTCCCCTGGAAAGCCCTAAGTCTGCCTCCCCTGGCAGTGCAATGGACTCTGGGAAACAAGGATTTTCCATTCCCAGCAGTTTTTGTCTATTGAGAGGGCTCCAGGCTCCTACACAATCCCCCCATCCCTACAACACAATGGTGCTTGTATGGCACAAAATGATTTACAGGATTGGGGCTGGGGGGAAACAACCCCAGAGAGGCTTCTCCAGGGAAAGGCAGTGGGGGGGCCTTCATCCCACCAGCGGCCTTTAGTAGTCTCCAGAGGGGCAGATCCAGGGCAGGGGGACAGCCGAGGAGGCCAGAGGTGCGTTGGCTGGAGATCTTGGCGGGATGCTCCCACCTGGAGCAGATGCAGAAGCCAGGCCTGGAAGGACAATCGCTCTTGTAAACGCCGGCCAGAGGGAGGGTGAGCCCTCCAAGGACGCTCATCCTTTATCCACAGATCAAAGCGATTGCCAGGAAGACAGCTCTGGGGAACAGAGCGTTTGTCCTGGAACGTCCAAGGCCCGGGGAGAGCTGTTGGAGAGGGCCGGGCCGGCTGCCTTTGGCCCGGGAGTGCATCTGCCCGACGCGTCATGGAAGGCCAGCAGCAGCTGGGATCCCCCGGGCGCCTCTGTAGCCCAAACTGCCTGGTAGCTAATACCTGCTTGGGGGCTGCTCGGGGGCAGCGAGGGCTCCAGCAGGAAGAGGTCAGCTCCAGCTGACCTCAGGCAGCCTGCGTCCATGGCACTGGTTTACAATGGACCCCTGACTCTTCCCCCTCACACAGGGGAGGAGATCAGGGGCTCACAGACCCCAGCAGGTCCCCGGGGCCATCTCGCTTGACACAAGAGCCAGCATGAAGGTCCTAGGGTGACCAAGAAGGGGCTTAGACCCGGGTCCTCTGACACAAGCACCCCCTGTTTCTCCATTCCAGTTTCACACCTAACGCTGAGAAGGACCGTGCTCCTTACTTAACAGACAAGGAAACTGAGGGCTAAGAGTGCAGCAATCTGGAGAAGCAAAACGGCTCAGGGGCTGAGAACAATGGCAAATGGCCTGCCCAAGATCATCCCAGAGTAATGGCAAAACGGGGACTGGAACCCAGGACCCCTGGCTCCACTTCCCATGATCCTTCCAAGCACAAATCTAGAAAATGGGAGTACAAACAGTTATGTTGCCGAGCTCCGAAGCTGCTGCGGGATGCCAGCGTGCACAGAGCACCAGACCCGGAGTCAGAAGACCTGAATTCAAATCCAGCCTCAGACACTTAGTAGCTTTGTGACTGCCTCTGTTTCCTCAATTGTAAAATGGGCATTACAACAGCGCCTCCTTTACAGATTTGCGATGGGGATCAAATGAGATGTTTGGACAAAGTTAGTGCCTAGCACATAGTAGGTGCTTAATAAATGCTTGTTCTCATCTCCTTGAACCTTAAAGCTTTCTCCGGATGCTACTTAGAACTAGAAGGAACCTTAGGGGACATCTAGACTACTTTCTTGTTTCACAAACCTTAGTTGCGCCCAATGGGATGTGGCCAAGCTGGGTTTGAACCAAAGACCACCGACTCCTAGTCCAGCACACTTCCTCCCCTCCCCCCTCACAGGATGCTCCTCAGCTCCCCCCATTTCTAACTTGGGGGAGCCCAGGGAGCCAAAGCCAGCTCAACAACCGGCTCTTCACCCACAAGCAAAGGGGCTGGACGCCCACTCGGGCAATCAGGTGCTCACGGTCCACATCCACCCAGCTATTTTTGAAAGGGGTGGGAGGGAAGGAACCTGGAAATAGTCCCAGCTCCAACATCTGCAGGCCGAGAGGATGACGCCATGGCTTAACAACAAGCAGTGACTCCCTTCTTCTTGGAAACATCTGGGACGTTCTCTTCTCCATCCACTCCTCCTCCCTCTCCCCAACACTCACTCCCCCCAGAAAGGACTGTTGGCTGACCGTCCCTTAACACCTGCGAGCCAGAGAAGGTGACTCAAGCTTGTTCTCTTGGAAAGTTGGTCCTTTCTTCTTGGGGAGGGGGGAGAGTTCCCCTTTCCACTTTTTCCACTGAGCCGGACCAGGTCTGAGGAAGTCGTGTCTGTCTGATCCACATCCTCCCACCTTCCCGAGACTCCTTGGAAGGTCTTTCGGAAACCCACCTGTCCGGCCTCTGCCTGAGAGACGTGGCTGACAGCTCACACCCTCCAAGCCAGGAGCGCCTTGGGCCGCTGTCAGGAAAGGAGACTCAACAGCTCGCTAAAGTGGGAAGGCTCCACCGTCCCTGGGCCTAACCAAATCCTGTCTTGTTATCTTAGATCCAGCTCCTCTGTGTGTAGCCTCTGAGGGAACACAGCTGGTAAAGCGCCTACTAAGACATCATGCACCTGTGGGCTACTGATAATAAGGAGTAACAATATTTATATGACACTTAACGGATTGCAAAGCACTTTACTCACTGCGCTTACAGCAACTCTGAGAAGCAGGTGCAATCATCCCCATTTTACTGAAAAGGAAACTGAGGCTGACAGAAGTTGTGACTTGCCCAGAATCGCATAGATAAGAGTTGGAGACAACATTTGAACTCAGGCAGCCGTTGGCAGAGGGGCCAGTGCCCTGCGTCTGGAGGCAGGAAGATCTGAATTCTCACACAGGCTCAGATACTTGCTGTCTGGGGGACCCTGAGCAAACTGGGAAAAAGTTCTGTCTGCCTCAGTTTCTTCATCTATAAAATGGACTTGATAATGCCCCATAGGGCGGTTGCAAGGATCAAATGAGATCATAATTGTAAAGCACTAAGCACAGTGCCTGGCACACAGTAGGTGCTCTATAAATGCTATTCTCACTATCCAGCAAATCTAGATTGTAGGAGGTTGCCCCTTGGAACCTTCTTTGGAAGGATCTGGCTCCTTCCTCTCCGGACTGTTCCCTTCTCTGCCATGTCCCATTCCAGGCCACCTTTTTCCTCTCCCTCCCCCCAGTCCCACCCACCTCTTTTCAGTCTCCTTTTATTTTTTGTTTAGTCTATGAGCACGTCCAGCACATCTCTATACTGACCTCGCCTGACACACACTGAATCCTGGGTTTTGTAATTAGAGAGCCTCTCGCTCTTCCCTTCAGCACCTTGGGTTTGGAGTCTCAGGACCTGAGTTCAAATTGCAGCATACACATGGGGTGATGCTACAGGATGAATGGCAAAGCCAGCGATCCTTGGGATGAACCAGTAGGGTCAAAGAAAATGGAGGCCATCAGAACAGCGATTGCTGCATCATCACTGGGAGGGACCTTCAAGGACATTAAGTCAAATACCTTGAGTTTACAGAGAAGGAAACTGAGTCACAAAGCTCTGCCATGGCCTTCCTGGGGTCACACAGCCAGGAGACTTCAGAGTAGGAATTCCCACTGGGATCGCCTGGACTCCGCCTCTCTGCACCAGAGCCACTGGCATCTGTGGCAATGTTAGGTCCAAGAATTAAGGGGTAGAGCTGGGGAAGACCAGGGACAACTGGAGGATCATAGGGTCATGACTCCGGAGCTGAGGAGGTCCCAGAAGCCAGCCAGATGAGAAAACTGAGGAGCAAGGAGGAGAATGGCTAGCAGTAAGCATGAGAAGAGGGATTTGAATCCGGGACTCTTTGCCCATAAGATCCCCAAGGCAGGACCGGGTCTTATCTAAGCTTTGTCACATGCTTTACATCTATAACAATTTTCTGGCCCTTATAAATGATTCATTGAATTGGCTCATTTACCTCCAAGACACACTTTCCCCTGGACCCATAAGCTCCAATTCTGAGTTAGGGTCTCCGCCATCCATCCTGCCCAGTTGGCGCCAAGGGAACTGGAGCAGGGATGGAGGGAAGCGGGCTCAGAGTCCACATCTGCCAAGGACGATGGTAAAGCCAAATAAGAAGGGCCCTGGACCCAGCTCAGGGAACATCAGCCTCAAATCTGAGACCCCGAAAGCTGAGTCAGGGCTGTGTGGGAGAGGGACGTGTTTGGCTCTTCACTGGCAAGGTTTCCTCTCGCCCTGTTCATCTTCTCCGACCTCAGAACCAGACAAAGAAGCAACAGTTCCAACTTCCTGGCCCACCCCGGGCAAAATGTGCCCATCTGGCCTTTGGGGTAGCGAGCAGCCCTCCTCCCTGCTCAACATGCTGGGTTTGGAGTCAGAGAAGGTCAGCCTCTGCTAGAGGTCATTTCAAGCCTCTAGCCTTCAGCATTGCCATCCAAAAAATCAGAACACTGTCTACACCAGCCAGCAGGCTTTGATCATATGATCTATTATCCAATGGCCTCTGTCTCCTAGAATTATCACAATCCTGCTGCCATTCCCCCCCACCCTCACCTCCAAATCACAGGGGGTTAGAGCAGGAAAGGACCCCGGAGACCACCGAGCCAGCCCTCATGCTGCCATTCTCCCCTACTCCCACCTCCAAAGAGCAGGAAAGGACCCCAGAAATCACCGAGGCCAGCCCTTATTTTATAGAGTAAGAGAATAAGGCCCAGTGAGGTGAAAGTAACTTCTTAAGATCTCAGGATCAAAGATCCCAAGCACGAAGGGAATCTTTCATTTTACAAAAAGGGAAACTGAGACTGGAGAAACAAAGTGGCTTTTTCCAAGGTTTTCTCTTTGGCTAACTATCAGCTAAGAGAAGGTGCCAGTTGATAAGGACCTCAGTGCCCTGCCTCTCCCAATGATAATTCGGTAGGGCCTAATGTTGGAAGACCAAGTGGTATCACGGATTTGGGGCAACCCAACTCTCCTGTAAGGGAAAATAGGCCATTTTGTCCTATGTAAAGGGAAAACCTCCCCAAATGGCTAGAGCTAAGATTGGAGGATTGTTTTTTCCTCACATTTCAGAAAAGTTTTGTATCTAAGGACTGCCAATCCCTATTTTAACCCAATAATTCCAGGTGCCTCTTGTTAAGGGGTATTAAGGGGTCCCCAGCACTCTCCAAAACTCTAAGTTACCGAGTGAGTGCCCAGGCTTTAGGAGAGCCTTCCTTAGCTGGAAGTCCCTACACTTCTGAAATCACTGATTGAATCCAAAAAGGAAGAGGTGAGACCAGAGATCCGGGCAATATCCCCAAAATGGTGGCCCCTTTCCTTCCTTCAATCTCCTGCCTTTGGCTGCAAAGTGAAAGCCCATAGGCTCCTACCACAGGCTGCCTCCCCTGCCATCTATCTCCTGTAGCCCCCACAAGGAGAAGGCACAGAGAGGAAGAGTTTAAACCACACACACACACACACACACACACACATCTCAGACCTCAAGGCTTTGTGGGTCCATCACAATTCTGAGGGAACAAACCCATGTGGCCATCAATGGGAGCTCTGTGTCCAAAGCAAGGGGCACAAAACAAAGCAAGTTCATACACAGCGATATTTGACTATGTAATTCAGGAAATTTAATTATGGAAATCATAGGCCCAACAGGGGCGTGTACAAGCCTCATTCTCCGTTGCACAGGGGGTAGGCTTTCATGCCTTCACATATATGGAGTAAGTGGAGTCTGACGAGGTTCTGAGCTCCAGGAGAAATGGGAAACTGCCTCAGTTAGGAAACTGCCAAATATTTTAGGAACTTTTTAAGAGAACTGTTTTTTCCAGAAATTAATTTTTTTTTCAGCTTAAAGAAAAACAACAGAGTGAGACAAAGAGAAAAGGAAGGAAGGAAGGAAGGAAGGAAGGAAGGAAGGAAGGAAGGAAGGAAGGAAGGAAGGAAGGAAGGAAGGAAGGAAGGAAGGAAGGAAGGAAGGGAGGGAGGGAGGGAGGGAGGGAGGGAGGGAGAGAGGGAGGGAGGAAGGAAGGAAGGAAGGAAGGGAGGAAGGAAGGAAGGAAGGAAGAAGGAAGGAAGGAAGAAGGAAGGAAGGAAGGAAGGAAGGAAGGAAGGAAGGAAGGAAGGAAGGAAGGAAGGAAGGAAGGAAGGAAGGAAGGAAGGAAGGAAGGAAGGAAGGAAGGAAGGAAGGAATAGGAAGAAAGACCAAAGAATCCAAAATGAAAGAAGCTTCCCTGACTAGAAATCAGCCCACTTGTGCCTACTGGAACAACTGAGCTCTGCCATAGACGGGCTTGACTCTGCCTCGGTGCCTCAGCCTGGGACCAGTCAGGGTGTTCCCTCAGATGCTGCACCCCTCCATGGGCACTTCCCAGCCTGCACTTGTGGTCTGGAGCCTCTCCTCAGACCCTGCCCCATGGGGTGGGGGGTAACAGAGGTTGTCTCAAGGCCGTGTCCCTCTGGCTAAGCCTCCCACACCCTCCTCCTGTCCTGACCTTGTTTTCAGCCCTACTTTGCGCCATTTCTCCTCATCTCCCCATGGACTGGAGCTAAGCCCCCTCCCAGCTTGCATGAACCCCCAGGGCAAGGCCCCACGGGCCGGCAGCTCTCCCCTCTTAGGGGTGCCTCATTCAGGGCCAGCGAGCTCCTGGGTTTCCCCTCTCCTCCTCCCCACCATTCCCGAATCATCTTAGGCTGCAAACATCTGGGGAAGAACTTTGCCCGGCAGGGACACGGAGAAGCCATCCCCCTGGTGCGGGGGGCTCAGTTGGCAGACAGGGGCCTGTTAACCCACAGGTAATCCTCCCTGCCATCCCTCCCCGGAGACAAGCGCACTCCTTGCCCTCTCCCCACATCAAGCCCCTTGGTTTGAAAGCTAAGGGATGTGCTAATGGCCCCTCCTGTGACAGCAGGATTAGCCTGGGAAATATGGAAAGCAGGGCCCGAGGCCCCCAGCAGATTTAGGGGCTTACTAGAGCACTTAGGAGTTCAGGATCCATCCAGGCTGCAGGATGTTCGCCGCCTTCTCCTTACTCTGAAACACATGGGCACAGGCCTCTCGGGAACCGGGGGACAGCTTTGGCAGGGCTGCGGGAAGCCCTTCCCTCCCACCTGCCTCCGCCATTTTGGATGAATAAATGGAAACCCTTCATGGGAAGCGGGTGTCTCTTGCCAGCCTTCCATTCGGGCATCAAGCGCTTTCAAGCTGCCACTTTCCACGTCTTGTTCTCGGAGATGTCTTGGTCAATTAGTGCGATGTCACGGCCGTGGGTTATTGTAGCTCCAGCTGGGAGCTGCTAATAATGAGCTCACCCCCAGGACCATCCTGCCATACGGCTGATGGTCAATCAAGGCTGAAATATGGATTGCCGGGAAGGGGGGCGGAAAGCGCTCCTGTCATTGGATATGGTGCTAGAACAGGACAGCGAGGTCCTTGTCCGAGGTCCTGGGCTCGGATCCAAGAGCGTCAAGGAGCCCACATGTTGATCCTGGGACAGGAAGGGGTGCGAACGCCAGTGCCCCAGCGGGAATCAAAAACAATTAAACAAAATATGGCGCAGTGCATGGGATGAGGGCGAGAGGGAAGGGGAAAGAGAGAGAGCGGGCAAGGATTTGGGGAGAAGGAACCACTCAAGCTGGTCATGGGCAGCAGTCTGGGCAGGGCAGGATACGCTTCATTTAGCGAGGGCTTTGAGGCAAATGAAAACAATGAGAGAAGAGAGAAATTAACTCATTTGATTTTTCTCTAATTAAGTTTTTCTTTAAGATCTGAATTTTTTTTCTTTTCTATTATGGCAAAAAAGCTCCATGTGCACCAAGGTCACACTCACTCCCAAATGCAATCGGATCCAGATTAGAATATCATTGGGAATTGTTTAACAAAATAAATAAAAATACAATTAAACACAAATAATTTTTTTTCCTGAGGCAATTGTGGTTAAGTGACTTGCCCAGAGTCATACAGCTAGGAAGTGGCAAATGTCTGAGACCAGATTTGAACTCAAGTCAGTATTAGACCTTTTATTTGCCTTTCTTTGTACTTCTAGTACTTAGCACAGTACCTTGCACTCAGAAGGTGCCTAATAAATGCTGGACCCTTTAATAAGTATTATCCAGATGATATGTGTTAAATTTTTAGAAATTAAAGCTGAAGAATAAATGAAAGAGCATGTCTAATTTTTACATTTTACAGCTCAGGAAACTGAGGCACAAAGAATGGGAGTGACTGCCCGTGGTCAGAGACCTACTTAGTAGTTGTCAGAGGTGGGATTTGAACCCCATCCCCTTGTTACCACAGCCCTTTCCTCTGAACCGTATTGCCCATTAGATGCTCAATAAACTTTTGTGGGATTGATTTAATTCTTCCCTAAATCAGATAATCCCCATCATCTCCCAGAAAGGGCCTGTTTTCAAGGAGAGAAGGGCTCTGTTCTTGCTGCCATCACCCTGGCCTAGAGAGGGACAGGGAGCTCTGATTTATGTCTTCCCCATTCGAACCAGAGACTTTCTTCTAATCTCCCTTCAGACAGGGGAGAGGCAGCCCAGCCTGTTCAGAGGCCCCGAGTCCTGTTTACGTGTGCTGGAGCCTGGTTTGATGCCTTCATAATTAAAAGCACAGAACTTACAATGGATTACCTGAAGACCTGAGGGCCCCGAGAGCGTCCCCCCAACAAAGGAAGCTTTATTCATAGTGCCCTTTTGCCAACGAGGGGACAAAATGCCCCCTCTCCTTCCTGCTGTGGACTTTCTGGAATTCCCTTGTTACCGAGGGGACTCTGGGAAAGGCCGCCGGACACCCTGGGGACTTAAAAATGCACCTGGACATCTTCCATGAGAATGGGTCGCATCTCCAGTGGGTAAAAAAGAAGTCAAATGCGTCCTCAGCAAACTTAAAGGCTTTGTGCAGAGAACTGAGCCAGGTCTGTTGCCCTAAAACACCGTGCAGTGGATAGAAAGTGCAAATCCCAGCTCTGACAGTTACTAGCTAACTGCATGGACAGTGAGGAGCCTGAAGTTAGGGAGACTCAGTTTCCTGAGTTTAAATCTGGCCTCAGACACTTCCCAGCTGTGTGTTCCTGGTCAAATCACTTCACTCTGTTTGACTCAGTTTCCTCATCTATTAAATGTGTAGGAGAACGAAATGGCAAACCAGTCCAGTATCTCCACCAAGAAAACCCCAAATGACGTCATGAAGAATTTGAAATGACGGAAACAACCCCAAAATGGGGATCATAATGTTAGTGTTGTCCTAGAACACAGGGGCATGAGGGAAAATGCTAAAAAGTTATAAAATAGTCTTTGAATGTGAGTTATTATTATATTATAAACAGCTGAAAGTGTCATAAAATCTAAACTTGTTGAACGTGAGCAATTTTTATTCATGCACATGCTTAATAAATGCTTCTAAAAATGAAAAATGAGAAAATTAGAAAATAATATCCCTTCCAAAATATTTCTCCAATTCTCATTCTCATTGGTGGGTCCCTTTGAATCCTCCGTGATAAACGCTACTACTACCCTCCTAGCTCTAGTGGCAGGCTTGAGAATCGTGTTCTCTGAACTCTGAACTCTGAACTATGCTCCTATATGTTTCTATAGAGGAGATAAATTATCTAATAGAGAAGCAAAACAAGATCCTACACTTCAGCTTCTGCTTTCAACTTCCTTTTCCCCCTCAAACTTCTTAAGAGAGCAGTTCAAAACCTGAGCTGTCTTCCTTCCCTTGATGAGCCCCTCCTCTTCTTCCAGTTGCCCTCTCAGGATTAGGGGCCTTCAAGGTAACTGAGTCCAACCACCTCATTTCAAAGGTAAGAAAAGGGAAACCTAGAGGAGTTAAATGACTTCTCAAAGTCACACAGTCAATGAATGGTGGACCCAGGGTTTAAGTCTCCAGCTCTTGAATTATTTCACTTACATCACTAAACAACAACAAAGGTCAATGGGGATGGACAGCCAGGGGCTGAGGGGGTGAAAACAAACAGGTTTGATGGAGCCTTCAGTGGGATCTTCAGCTCCAAACACCTAGGAATAAAGTTAGCCAAAGTCTTCATAGTCACAGTTTGGCCCCTCCGCCCCCTGACCCTTCCCCAGGAAACGGCACAGTCTCAACAGCCCCAGAAGCAGATTGGGTCCCATCCAGAAAGGTTTTACCTGCCACTCCTAGAGGAGGATGTGTCTGCAGAGGTTTACAAACACATAGATGGGTCACCTTGTCAACTGGCAAGACTACTCAAAACAAGACCGGTTTGATCATTCTTTGTGATCCTTTAGACTGAGGTGGGAGAAAGGAGGCAAAGCCCCCCTCAACTCTCACTCGATAGGTTACAGAACTTGTATTTCTTCAAGGTTTGCCAAACACCATCCCCCCAACAAACCTGTGATGAAAGCCATTCAAGCATCATTACCCCATTTTGCAGATGAAAAAACTGAAGCTGAGAAGCTGATTTGTCCACGTTCACCCAACCAATAAGCAAGCTCTCCAACGCTCCCTCCAGCGTGAATTCAGAGACTCTGAACTACAAGCAAGGTGGCTAAAAACACAATCTCCGTCTGCCACAAGTGATAAATGATCTCCCAGCTTTGGTTCAAAGATCCTTCAGTCGGGGGCAGCTAGGTGGGGCAGTGGGTAGAGCACCAGCCCTGAAGTCAGGAAGACCTGCGTTCAAATCTGGTCTCAGACACTTAATATTTCCTAGCTGTGTGACCCTGGGCAAGTCACTTAACCCCAATTGCCTCAGGCAAAAGGCAAAAAAAAAAAAAAAAAAAAAATATCCTTTAGTCTAAGAGGACCCCAAGGCAACCCATTTCACCCACTGTGCTTAGGTGCTTTGGGAAGGGAAGGGGAAGGGGAAAGGGGAAAAAAAGAGAAAGAGAAAGGGGAAAGGGGAAAAAAGAAGGGGAAGGTGGAGGAAGGAGAAGGAAAAGGGGAATCCAGCTCAGATAGTCTTCCCTTCACCAGCAGCATGTAGATCTATAAATTAATTCCTCCTTAGCTAGTGGCCATGAGACGCTTACAGCTCTTGTCTGCCCCCCAGAGGAGCCTTCCCATTTGCTCCAACCTGAAGGTTAGGGACCTACCTTTCCCCAGGGGATTCTGGCTCCACTTTGGCACTATAGCCCACTCTACCTGCTTCATGATGTCAGCCATCTGGAGCCCGCCTGACTTCCCAGTCAGCCCCTTCCCACCACCAACTTTACTTTCCTTCTTTCTTGGCTCATTGGAACTGTGACCAAATCCTGACTTCTGCCAACAGGCAATGAAATGTTTCTTTCAGGGTTAATTATTTTGCTGCCTGAGCGATCCCAGCACCCATAAAAGCCATTGACACAGAAAGAGTATGTGAAATTGGAAGTGTATCCCCTTCCTCAGCAAGGCTTGAGCTCGTGCCCTGGGCCACCTGACAGAAAGCCGGCCCCTGCCTGGTTCGTCTCAGCTAAAATGACAGGATGGCTGGCAGCTCTCGGGGCTGCCCACAGGACGGACTAATATTTATAAGCAGGATGGGGGCTCGGGCTCCGTCAGAATAACTCCACTCTGGGAGTTTGACCACCTCCCCGCACAAGCCCTTTACCAACAGCTACCAAGGCGGGGAGGGGGAAGCCCTAGCTCTCATCAAAGGCACCACTTTGCCCCAACTCGCAGTGACACTAAACAGATTTCAGCAGGCACAGAATAAATAATGAGATCATTCTGCTAGGAGATCAGCCTCAGAAAATGAGAATGTAAACACCAGGCTGGGGCCAAACTGAAATATAGATCTGTAAGGGGGGAGAGCAACGGCCCGGGTGTATAAACAACCCAAAAGTTATAAACTTCTCCTCCCATTGTGGGTGTATTTGGGATGCACAGAGTTTAAACAAATGTGTGCATGTTTAGAACTCCAAAGACACGTGTAAAATAGTCAGCAGTTGATATAACGGAAAACTCGCCATGGAGACATTTTCTCCTAGAATCCTCTGCTCTATCGAATATTTACACATGTGGCCACTGTGGTTGGAAATCAAATGACCCACTGCAAGTTCTCTTCAGTCATGGCCAATTTTCAGTGGTCATAAAGAATTAAGTGAAGAGGCCTTGGGAAATGGTGAGTGGAAATGGAGGAGAAAAAGGAAGAGGAAGAAGAGGAGGAAGAGTGAAAAGAGGAGGAAGAGGAAGAAAAAAGAAGAGGAGGAGGAAAGGAAGGGGAAAGAAGGAAAAGAGGAGGTGAGGAGAAAAGAGAGGAAGAAGAGAAGGAAGAGAAAGTAAAGAAAGAAGAAAAATGGAAAAAGAAAAGAGGAGGAAGAGAAAGAGAAGGGAGGAGGAAAAGGAGAAGAAGATGAAGGGGAAAGAAAAGGATTTCAAAGAGGAAGAAGAGGAGAAGCAAGAAGAAGAGAAGGAAGAAAAGAGGAGGGAGAAGAGAAAGAGAAAAAGAAAAATGAGGAGGAAGAGGAAAAGAAGGAGAAGGAAAAGGAAAAGGAAGATAAAAAAGGGAAAAGGAAGAGGGGTGGAAGGAAGAGGAAAAGGAGAAGGAAGAGAAAGCAGAGAAGGAAGAGGAAGAGGAGAAGTAAAGAGTAGAAGAAGAAAATTGCCAAATAAATATCCCCAAATCTGATATGATTTTCTCCCTCCATTCAGAGAAAGCAGCTTTCTGCTTTTGTAGAAGTGTGATATTTGAAAAAGGAAAAGGGAAGGGGATGGGGAGGGATGGAGAAGGGAACCCGTCTCTGAACACCAAGGAGGCTCTGTCAGAAAGTGCCTCGATGAGGATTCCAGAAACCCAAGACATAAAGGGGGCATTGTCTTCCAACTTTGCAACCACAGGTAGTTGAGCCATGTGTTCAGTGTGTCCACAAATGTGGGGGGTTTTTTCCTTCTTTTATCCACAATTTCAATTTTTAATACCCCCTTGGTTAGGAAAATCCTAAAATCCAAAAGGATGTGGTCAAAAGTAAAGTGTTTAGCCACCTACAGAATAGAACATGTGGGCCAGAGGAAGAAATCAGCCTCGGGTGAAGGGTCCTGAGGGAGGGGACCCACAAAGCTTGGTTTGGGCCGCACTGGCTGCGAGTTCTCATGGACTCATCCTCGCTCTGGTTGGGAAACTTTTATCGCCGCCCTCAATACCAGGGAGGAATCTGTGCCCTTTGGCACATGCTCTTAATATCGCTGATCTGTTTATTTTCCCGTTCTCTTTATCAGGGGTTCGGCATCGTGAAGCCAATAAATGTCAGTCTGGGCTTAAATTATACATTCATGAATTCATTGCTGTTCCCTCTGCCAGGTTTCAAGCACTTCTGGGCAAATTGTCATATACAGTGAGACGGGCTCGTCCGCAGTCGAGTGTCCCCAGGGAAGCGGCGGTAACATTTATTAGGTCATATCAAATTGGACGAGAAATATGCGCTCTAGTAACAATCTCGTGCTGACAGGAGCCAAGAGGATTTATGAGTCCACAACTTCTCTCTGTTTTACATTGTGATATTGTTGAAACCAAGAAGTCTTTGAAGCCTTCACTCGTGGCTGTTCCCACAGAACAGTGGCCGAGCCCGCCCTGAACTGGCACAGAAGCATACATCACCCCTCCCATCCATGGCCACCTCGGCTTTGCCAGCGGCCGCTCGTTCTCCCTCACCAAACAACCCAGCCATTTCTCCATTCACAATCTCTCTCCCTTCGCCCTTCTGACTTCTCACCCAGCTGCCCCTTGGCTCAGGCCCTCGGTCCCTCTGTCTCACAATCTCCCCATGCCAGTCCTTCCTGCCCACGACTGCCAAAGTGACTTTTCCTCGGCACAGAACTTAGCAGGTCACTCTCCTATCCTGGAATCAAATAGAAACTTCTCTATTTAGCTTTTAAACTTCATAGAACCTTTCTAGCCAGAGGCAGCTAGGTGCTGCAATGGAGAGAGTGCTGGGCTTAAAGTCAGGAAAACCTGAGTTCAAATTCAGCCTGAGATACTTTGCTAGCTATTTTTCTGGGCCGGTCACTTCAGAATACTACTTACCTTTCAGGGTTGTTGTGGACATCAAGTAAGACAAGATTTGTTAAGCACCTGGCACATAGGAGGCATTTAACAAATGCTTCTTTACTTTCATCCTTTCTTTCCTTCCCTTCCACCTCCTTCCATCCCTCCTCTCTCCTTTCTTTCCTTCCTTTCATCCTTCTTTTCCCTTCTTCCTCCATCCCTTCTTTCTTCTCTCCCTTCCTCTTTCTTCTTTTGCTTCTCCCTATCTTCTTTCCTTCCTTCCCCTCCTTTTTTTCTTCTTTCCCTCCCACATCCCTCCATCCTCCTTTCCTCCCTCCTTTCCTTCTTTCCTTTTTCTTCATTGGGCATTACTGCTTCCCCCACTCTTCCAGTCATCCAAAATGAACTACATGCACACACACACACACACACAGAGAGAGAGAGAGAGAGAGAGAGAGAAAGAGAACACATGTCGCTCCAACTTTTTTATACACTGAATTCTCAAGAGCAAAAGAGTAAGAAGAAACAAGAAGAAGAAGAAAAGTTGGAGAAAGTCATTAAAATGATCAAAACATGAAGACAATCTGTCCTCCCCATGGCCCCTACCTCTTCAAAGGAGCAGGAGAAGGGCTCCTGTCCATTTTCTGTCAGTCTCACCTCCATCTTGTGGTCATTAACTTTCCCTTACTTCCGTAGCTGTTATGTTCTCAATTCTGCTCACTTCACTCCTCCTCTGTTCATGGAGCTCTTTCAATTCTTCCCTACCACTTTCATCATTTCTTATAGCACAGCAATGCTCCATTGCCTTTTGTCTCACAACAACTTAACCATTTCCCAATCCCAAAGATGGGACTGCTGCCCTTGGTTTTCCCTGCCTCTAAAGAGCCTTCAATAAAAATTGTCCCCTCCCATTCCCATTTAGTTATCTGACCTTCACCTTCAGGGGATTCAATTGTTCAATGATGAAGAAAGCCATCTACATCCAGGGAGAGAGGCCTGTGGGATCTGAGTCTGGACCACAACAGAGCATTTTCACACTTTCTGTTGATGTTTGCTTGCATTTTCTTTTTTTCTCAGATTTTTTTCTTCCTTCTTGATCTGATTTTTCTTGTGCACCAAGACAACTGTATAACTATGTATACATATACTGGATTTATCATATATTTTAACATTGTTAACATGTATTAGATTACCTGCCATCTAAGGGAGGGGGTGGGGGAAGGAGGGAAAAATTTGGAACAGAAAGCTTTGCAAGGGTCAATCTTGAAAAATTACCCCTGCAGATGTTTTGTGAATAAAAAGCTTTAATAAAAAATTGCTGGTTAAGCAATGTTTCTACTGGGCCTATATCCCAAAGAGATTTTAAAGGAGGGAAAGGGACCCACATGTGCAAAAATGTTTGTGGCAGCCCTTTTTGTAGTGGCTAGAAACTGGAAACTGAAGGGATGCCCATCAATTGGAGAGTGGCTGAATAAATTATGGTATATGAATGTTATGGAATATTATTGTTCTGTAAGAAATGACCAACAGGAGGATTTCAGGGAGGCCTGGAGAGACTTGCATGAACTGATGCTGAGTGAAATCAGCAGAACCAGGAGAACACTATACACAGCAACAAGACTATACGATGATCAATTCTGATGGACATGGTTCTCTTCAACAATGATGTGATTCAAACCAGTTATGCTGCGATGAAGATAGTCATATACATCCAGAGAGAGGCCTGTGGGAACTGAGAGTGAACCACAACACAGCATTTTAACGCTTTCTGTGAATATTTCCATGCATTCTGTTTTCCTTCTTAGGTTGTTTTTTTCTTCTTCTCTTTCTAGATCTGATGTTTCTTGTGCAGTAAGATAACTGTATAGATATGTATACATGTATTGTATTTGTCAGATAATTTATCCTATCTAGCATGTATTAGATTACCTGTCATCTAGGGGTGGGGGTGGGGGGAAGGAAAGGAAAAGCTTGGGAAAAAAATAAAAATGAATGTACCCCCAAAAAGAAAAATAAAGTTTAAAAATAGGAAAAAAAATTGCTGGTTAATTCATTCTTTATTGGGAAACACCTACCATATGATGGCTAAAGCCACCACAATAATTCCAGAGTAGTAGAAATGGGCTGGAAATCAGGTCAATGACCAGAGCCTATCTAGTGGCCTTCATTCCTCCTCTGGTTACTTGCCCAACTCCCTGGACTTTCTCTATCATGACTCAGAAACCTCCTCCTTTCCTAGGGACTTCTCACACTGGAAGAACTCTCCATCCTTGCAGTATCTTCTGCCAATTGGCTGACTCTTCCCAGAGCTTCCATTGAAAGGGGGTATCCAAGCTGACCATGTCTTCATTCCTCTCCACACACCCCCGTGGAGGGACACACACACACACACACACAAACACACACACACACACAAACACAAACACAAACACACACACATAACCCTTGCTTCTTGGATTTCTTCTCTGGAATATCCTGAAACAAGACCCTCCCTCTCCCTGGCATTTTCCCTGGCTGGCTCCCATGCCCAGAAGGCTCTTTTCATGTCCTTCTCTTGACTTCCCTCAAGCCCCTCTGCAATCCCCCTTCTCTGGGAAGCCTTTCCTAATCCCCCTCTATTCTAGTGCCTTCCCTCTAGATTATCTCCACTTTAGCCTGTACCTCACTTGTTTGGGCAGAATTGTTCAGATATTCTCTTCCCTATTACACTATGAGCTTTTTGAGGTCAGGGTGCTCCTTTTACATTTCTTTGTATCCTTATTATGCTTAGCACCGTGCCTGGTATATAGGAGGCGCTTAATAAATGCTTATGAACTGATTGAGTTGTTAGAAGGTAATCCTTCTGATTGTATTTGTAGTAATAATAGCTAACATTTATATAGGGATTACCGAGTGCCAGATTCTGTGCTAAGGGCTTTACAATTATTTCATTTGATCTTTGCAACAACCTTGGCAGGGAGGTACTATTATGGTCCCCATTTTACAGATTTGCAGACAGTGACCTGCCCAAAGTCATGCAGCCGGTAAAAGTTCTGAGATCTGAGTCCAGGTTTTCACTATTACCAGGCCACAGCCACAGTACCAACAACGTCCCTCAAGGAGTAAAATAACCAACAGTTAGGCCATGTCAGTCCTTATGCAGCACCATCCACCATACTGGCAACTGAACAGAACGAGTGGCACAGGGCCTCCCGGGCCTTCCCAGAAGAGCCAGTCCCCGCCTCCCTGCCCCCTCTTAGATGCTGACCATCCTCCCCAGCAGCACTTTCAATAAGGCTGCCTTTGTGGGGGATAATCAAGTTTACAATTAGAATCACAAAATGGCAGATTTCTTCACGCTCTTCAAAGCCGCCAGGACAAAGCGGCTCAAGGCAGGAGCTCGTGGAAATGCCCACAGCCTGAGAGCTCAGCCCCATTTCCTTCCTCAGAGGCCACCAGCCTTTTCATCCTTCCTGAGAAGGACAGACCCTAAACAGCTGCCTAGCAACCCCCTTTGTCCTCCCTCTCTCCTGGTTCCATGGAGGGAACAAGGCCTGTATTCAGCCAGTCCAGCTGACTTGTTTACCAAGCTCACCCACTGGAGATGGCCACTTTGGCCTTCATTCCATTTTTTTTAAAGTCCTTCTTGTCTCCTGATGGGAGAGAAAGTAATGTTTCCATGGAAGATGGTGTGGGTTTAAAGGGAGCTTTCTGGCTCTCCCGGGTTCTGCAGTCACTCAGGAGACATTTTGAAGGATTGCTGGGTATGTCTAAGACACCTACTTGACCTTCCAGTGGTCTGAGGTAGCAAGAAAGGAAGCGAGTCTTTTATCCTTGGCACTGGCAGCTTCCAGAGGGTCCCTATGTCCGACCACCTGGGGGGGAAAACTGACCTAGCCTGTTTGCTTGCTGCGTAGTCATTCCCTGCCCAGCCATGTCCAGTTAGAACCTTTTCCAAGGCAAGTCCACAAAGATCAGCAGAATCCTCCCCTCTCTGCTCGCCGCCTTCTGTGCCGTAACTGGGAGATGAGAATTGCCTTTCCTCCCCTGCATCTGAGTTCCCCACTTACCTAACTTCTAGAGAAGGGGAGGACTGGTCAAGTTTCCCGGAGTCTGAGTCAAAGCCTGCCTGAGAGTTTAAAGGATCAAGTCCAAAGTAGCTCCTCTATTTTAGCCAGAAAGACTTTGAGGTAGCCTTTCTCATTCAGAGGTTGGGTTTTGCCTGGGTCACTCACCTTGATTTACCTCTACCTTTGTATCTTTGAATGTGGCCCAGAGAAAAGCAAACTAGAATTGGAGTCCATCGCCTGGAGCTGTCCCCCCGACTCGGCAGTCTTTCTCCACCGTGTCTCCCCCCCACCACTCCCAATCCTGCCCTTGGCAGCTTCCTTTGAGGAGCCATCTTCCCCCTCTCCCATTAGAACAGAAGCTCCTTGAAGGCAAAGCGTGTCTTTCTGCTTATGTGTGTACTCCCATTGCTTCCCATGGTGGGGCAGTGCTTGGTAAATGTTCTACCTGCTTATCTTTCAAGAGTTAGCACTGGACCAACGTATCAGACCTTTATCTCCCCAGCCAAGAAGGTGAGGTCCTACCTAGTGCAGGACGCTGTCTTTGTGGCCTTTCTTAGCCTTCGCCAAATTCTAATTTGTCTAATTTATCAAATGGGATATTTGTAAAGTGCTCAGCCCAGTGCCTGGCACATAGTAGGTGCTTATTCCCTTCCTCTTTAAATATATTCATTTTTGCAGTGAGATTACTGATTGTCCAAGGCCACAGGCTAAAGCCGATTGATTCTTTTATCTTCAAGAGTCTAATAGTGCCCCACTTCTTTTTAGTTCAGAACTATAACTTGATCCACAAAGGTACCTCCGAGAAGTAGAAATGCTCTCCGTTGTGTAGAACATCACTCCCCTTTCCATACTTAAGTCAAACTATCTTTCTATTCCTCACCCTTAGCTAGTCCATCTCTGAACTCTGAGACACTGCACTGGCTGACACCCCAAGCCTCTCCTCAGGCCCTAAGGATTCCTAGTTTCCTTCGAAGCTTAGCTTAAGCACTGCCTTCAACTTGAGTTCCATCTTAATTCCAAGGCAGTGAAATTATTTACCCAGAATCACCTAGGAGAGAAAGGGCAGAATGCAGATTTGAACCCAGACCCCCTGCCTCCCAATCCATGCTCTTTCTGCCAGGCTTTATCCTACACCATGAAAAAGATCAGATGCTTGCCACAGTTGACCAACCAACAGGTCTTGGGCCCGACTGCAAGCTGTGAATGAGCAAGGTCAGGAAAATCCTTCCAGATAATTCAGCCTCGACCCTTTTATCCGACAGGTTGGAGAGCTTGTGAAATCTTAGCTAATTTAGACCCTGAAGACTAGTCATTTCAGGCTGGAGTCACTGCTGGATCAATAAATACCAAAATCTTAATAAATCAGAAGACAACGGACATCCTTTTATTGAGTCGACATCTGGATTTATTGGTCTTAGTTATTACTAAGGAAATATTGGGGGAGAACAAGGGCATATCATGTGATATACGGTTTCTCGTGGTTTGATTTTTAATAGAGACTGTTTTTAATCCCCCAATCCTGAAATGCTTCCAACCATAGTTTAGTCTTCATCAAAGACAGAACAAACCAACAGAGCATTTAAAACATTTTTTCCAATTGATCCACAAAACTGGCATTGGAGGCAGAAGAAAAGGCTTTTCTTAGAGTGCATAGGTTCTCCTCTGGCTCCCAGATGCTGAACTGTCTTTGACCAGGAGTATCTAGGATGAGAATTCATCAGACCAGGCCCCTTTATTCAAAGGAAAATGAAGGCCATGCAGATAGAATGATTAGAGAGACAGAAGAACATTCATGAGTGTGGTCCCTGAATCCAAGAGAATTCTGCCAACTCCTGTGTTTTGCTGCCTCTGACAACTCAGAATCAGTGTGTTTGAAGGTAACTGGCATTTGTTTATCCTGTGACTGGTACATTTCCAACAAGCTCCAGTGCCCTCGATATACTTCAGATAAATACGTAGCCCGTAACGAATGTGCACTCTCCAATGGCAGCCGGGTCAGGAGGCAGGCAGCTTCCTGGGAGCATTTGCATTCGTGCCTTCATTTTCTGGAGCCAGATGAAAATGAGAATTTAGTCTGTGCTGAGGAAGCAATAGCACCTTCATGTATGAGTAAACAGGCCATGCTTTCAAAAAGCCCTGACATTAGAGCAACCAAGTTTGAGGCTTTGTCCTTGATCCTTGAATTCCCAGTCTTGACTAGCAAAATGGCATCAGCTAATCCAGGGGTTTCAAAGCTTTTTTGTATCTTGGGTGGTGATCCTTTCTCTGAATACTATCTTTAAATATATGATGCAATACATAGGATTAGAAAGGAAAACAAAAGTAATTGCAAATAGGGGCAGCTAGGTGGTGCAATGGATAGAGCACCAGCCCTGAAGTCAGGAGGACCTGAGTTCAAATGTGATCTCAGACACTTTAACATTCCCTAGCTGTGTGACCCTGGGCAAGTCACTTAACCCCAATTGCCTCCACAGAAAAAGAAAAGGAAAAAGAAAAACAAAAGTAAATGAAAATAAATGTGCAGAGTTGGTTTTTTTCCCCCGTCCAATTTCACTGGCTGCCCAAAATGTGTCTATTGACCCTTTGGGGGTCCATGGATTCTAGAGTAAGTGTCATTCTTGATTGCATATTTAGTTAAGAGGTAACACTGATCACCTGACTTCTTCCTCAGGTGAGGTCATCTCAGTCGTAAAGAGCAGGATTCGGGAAGACACATTTATTTAGATCTTGGGTAGGTTGATGAACTTTATACAGTAGGTAGCTCTTCGTCAAGTTCAGTGTTCTAGAGGACAGACAATTCAGCAAAGAGTCTGTGACTGGGCATAGAAAGGGTAGGTTTTCTTTAGAAAATAATAGCCCACATGACCCCTTGGAATTGACGTGATTCCCTTTTGGCATAGAGAATTCCCAGGTCAGGAAACTCCCTCTACATCTCCTCTGTGATTTATCCTGTCGATCTCCTAAAATATTGGGAGTTAGCACCAAATGGCCTGCCCATTTTGATATTTACTCAACAAATATATCGAAAGCACCTACTACGTGGAGAAAGAGACATCATGTCAGAATGATCAGAGAACTGGCTTTGGAATGAAGAGCTGGATTCAAATGCTGTCTCAATTAGGCTCAATGGCCTCCAACGTTTCTTCCACCTCTCAATCTATGATTCTGTAGTTAGAAGTCTCTCCCTTTTTCCTGCCAAACTTGGGCTCTAAAAAGGATAATATCTCATGTTATTAGGAAGTTTCATATTTGGAGTAGCCATCTAGTTCAACCCATACCTGAAAAAAGAATCTCCGCTGCTATGTGCTGAATAATCGGTCACTGAGACTTTTCTTAAATACCCCCCCCCGATGAGGGATACTCACCACCTCCCAAGGCAACGAACTTCCCTGGCTTTATTCCATACTTTGGAGTCCCAATCTTCAAAATCTGACCAGCTGAGGACTCATTTCCTCCAGAAAGATTTCTCAACTACCACCAACCTTGCAATTAGGGTTTGGGTGAGAGATAGATTCCAGTCTACCAAGCATTCCATTCAACATGTCTTATCTTATGGAAACATACATGCATATGTATATATGTGTGTGCATGTGTGTATCTATGTGTGCATGCACATATGTGTGTATTATCTCTTGTTTGCATACACATGTGTGGGCACATGTGTACACACACATGTACAGATGCATGGATACATTTTCCCATTGTTTGCCTTCCTCATTTGCATTTTTGCTCCTCTCAGTTATAAGTTCCTCAAAGTTAGAGAATAGATTGTCCCCTTTTATAGCCATCACTAAAACTAAGTGACTTCCAGAATAATAGCAATATTTAGCATCTACACGGCCCCTTATGGTTTACAAAGCATTTTTGATCCTCATAAAAACCCTATGTGGCAAGTGATAATATTACTATCCCTATTTTACAGATGAAGAAACTGAAGCTCATAAAGGTTGATTAATTTGCCTCTGGTCGCCTAGATCATGTGAGAGGCCAGTCTCTGCTGATTCTAAAATCAGCCCTCTTTTCACTAGAAGACACTCCTTCCGTGTGATCAGCTCTATGTTAGGCAACTGGTGGGAAGACAAAAGTAAAACTAGAGCTAAGGTCCATTAGTGTGTGCAATTGTGCAGTAGAGTGTACAATTTCTTATATCATTTAGTCTTCTCCTCTCTGATATCTCACAGAATAAACACTGGATAAATGGCACCGGTGACTACTCGGGATGAGAAACTCATTTCTCTGTTCTATTCTGGGAGAGAAATATTTGGTCAGAAAAATAAACCTGCTTGATTTGCTCACAAATCATAAAAGAATTATTTATGAAAAGTCAAGATTTGGCTGCTGCTCTTGAGCAAGGCTGCCTGAGACAACTAAATCTGTGTCAAGGCAATCAAGTTGTTAATGAGTGAAGCAGATTAATATCTGAAAATGCCCCCAGAGAGATCAGAGCCTTGAAGATGACAACTATTGGGTTAGAAGATACCAGAGGAGCAATACGTTGGGAATTTTGGAAAAAGAACAATAGAGTCAACAAATAATTTCTTAAGCCCTTACTATGTGCTGAATGCTGATCTACATGATGAAGGAGATTTAAAGACCAGGAAAAACAAAATCCATCATCCTTGACCTCAAGAAGCTTATATGCTACTGAAAAGACACAATACATATGGAGATAAACATAATAGGGAAGGAAATAAGCATTTATTTAGCACCTATGGTGTACCAGACACTGCGCTAAGTGCTTTTTTACAACCATATCTCGTTTGATCCTCCTGACAACCCCAGGAGATAAATGCTGTTACTAGCCCCATTTTATAATTAAGACAGATGGGGTCAAGTGATTTTTCCAGTGTATGAGTATGAGTGTATGAGTACTGAATTTGAACTTAGGCTTTCCTCTCTAACTTTTGCACAAGTTGCCTCTGAAGCAGAAGTGTCCAACTTAAAAAAGCTGACAAAACTCCAAATTAAAATGTAGTTGGAAAATATTTAAGAAAGAAATATAAGTATAGACACCAGAGGATAAATATATGTGTATGAGTATGAGACTGAATTTGAACTTAGGCTTTCCTCTCTGTCTTTTGCACAAGTTGCCTCTAAAGCAGAAGTGTCCAACTTAAAAAAGCTGACAAAACTCCAAATTAAAATGTAGTAAAATGTTTAATTAAGAAATATAAGTATAGACACCAGAGGATAAATATAAATATAAATAAAAAATATATATTACAACATAAATAATGTTAACTTGTGGTTTTCTAAGTCAACATGAAATCTGTTTCTATTTGAGGCTGAACTCTGCTTTAGAATACATACACTGATTTTTGTGGTTCAGTCATTCAGTCATGTCTGATTATCCATGACTCCATTAGGGTTTTCTTGGCACTTTTTTCCAGTTCACTTTACAGAGGAGGAAACTGAGGCAAAATAACTCAAAGTAATTATGGTGCCATGGATTTACCAGCCAGCCAGAGATTACAATGGCTGTTTTCCTAATGTTACAAATGTTACCAAAGTAATGATGGAATATTATTGTAGTGATAGAAGGTCTACACTGTTCAAATATCTGGAGAGACGCTGATGAATTCTCCGCTTACCTCCAGCAGAATGTGAGCCCCCCGAGGACAGGAAAGTTTTTGCCTTTCCTTGTCTCCGTCACTTAGCACAATGCCTGGCACATGGTAGGTGCTTAATAAATGCTTGTTGATCTGACTTGACAATTTTGTCTCCCAAAAGTTTTAAAAAAAAGAAATCTGACCTCAGTCCTGATTAATAGGGCACAGGGAGCTGATGACACAGAAATGGCAGCAGCTTGAGGATTAAATGAAGGTTCTCTCTTTACCACTGGGAATAACTAAGGGAGAAAAATGTGTGGCAGAGTTCACATGTTCACCCTGTCCTTTCAGGAAGTCATTTCAAATACTTCAGAAGAAAGATCAATGGACTCAGAAGGAAGACAGCCAAGTTTTTTCAGGGAAGAAAAGAGGGCCATCCTTAAATTAGCTTGTGAGAATGAGAAAGGAAGCGGGTAATGTCTGATCAAATGGAAAGAGTGCTGGGTTTAGAATCAGATGCTCTGGCTTTAAATCCCAGCTCTATTACATGATACCCATGTGATGATTGGGCAAATCATTTGACTGCTCTAGCCTCGGTTTCCTCATATATAAATGAGGGGGGGAGATATATGTCCATATATATGTATGTGTGTGTTTGTGTGTATATATGTGCATGCAAACGTACATACATATATATTTATATACCTATAAATATCTAAATTTTATATACATATATATTCAAACATGCATACATATATATTTATATACATATAAAATATCTAAAATGTGTTCATTTTATATGTATATACATGTATGTCTATATTTGTGTATACATGTGTGTCTATAGTTGTGTGTACATGTGTTTATGTGTGCATGTATGTGCATGTGTATAAGTCATGTGTATATCTTTATTGTGTGCCTATATATGTGTGTGTGTGCACGTATCTGTGTATACACATCTGTATACCTGTGTGTATACATGCACATGTGCACATATGCGGGACAGTTGTATACATACAGATTTTTCAATCTCCATGTTTTTTAAACTGGATAGTTAGTCAAATTCCCTTCTAATCACCAGGGATTTCTCCAAAGCAGCTTTGTAGTCATTCATATGTCAAAGGCAAGGACTGAATCTTGGATTTCATTGACGATTGAAACACTCAAGTGACTAAATATCCTTGCCTGAGGTCAGTAGGTGCCTTCTCTGCCCATTATTGTCTTAGAGAGCTGCCCAAAGCGCCAAGGAGTTAAGTGTCTGGCCCAGTGTCACATAGCCAGCTTTTAATCAGTCATAGGACTTGAATCCAGCTCTTCCTGTCTCCGAGGTTAACACACTATCTGCTCTGACCCATGAGTATAATATCACATACCAGCTGGAACACTTTGTGATATATACATACCATCAGCAGCCTTTCCTGTTATTTGGATCTTACACAAAATATCTTCCCTGGAGATCTGAAGGAAAAAAATGAATTCAATATTCCAGAGCCATTTCTGGTATTCCCCATCATAACTTGCACTGACAATAGTGATATCTATAAATGTTTTGGTTTGTTTTTTTAATTTGGGCAAAGATCCAGCCAACTCGATTTGTCGTTTCAATAATGGGCGAGCTTTTCTTAAAACGGAGCTAGACATTTTGTTCGCAGATATCTTAAGGGCCATGAGACCTTTCAAGAGATAGTTTAAAAGTATCTCCATTTCCTGCATTTCAACTGAGTGTAAAAATCCAAAAGGCCAGAATCCTGAATGTCAAGCTGAGAATTCCCTGGGGACCACCCGGGCCATGGTTCCCATCATTAGTTCAGATGGTAATGGACCTTCCCCAGAAAGCTTGGGAAAACAACCCAAGTAACTCGGCTCCCCCCAAGAGAAAAAGGCCTCATTTCTTCATGGCAGATTCACTCCTAATCACATTGCAGGGAACCATTATTAACATCTGGATATTCCAAAAGAGCCACTGAGCTATTATCGAAATACTTTACATCAGCAGCCTCCAACTCAAATGATCTACAGTGTGTATAGGAGGCTGAGGTTCCACCACCCCCCCCTCCAAGTCAGGAAGAAAAATGAACAATCCCTTGTATTTCACCATTCGTTACACATTTGTTTTTAATCTGAGAAAATTCACGTCTGTCTGCTGCCCCCGCCGTATCAAAGCCCCATCGATGGGGGCTAGCTTCTGCTCTCCCACCACGACTTCCCTTTGAGAACACGATCTTCTGTGAGCAAGATTACTGGGGAAGTTAATTTGTTAGAAACGTCGACCAGTTGGATGTTAAATGGCGGGCCAGGCTCTCTTCCCCTGCCATTAAGTGCAAAAAGATTAGACAAGAGCATTAGGCCCCCTAAATGACCTCACCATAAATAGCACCTTTCTCCTCCACAACATTTCCAAAAATTAATCACGATGACTTATGTGCTGCTCATGTGTGTAGATTTTTAAAAGCTTTTTAGCCAGTCATCCAAATTTGAAACCATGGGATGACTGTCATCTTAAGGGCAAAGAGCCTCTTAGAAGGTCATTTGGTTGGCATTAGGATCATATCCCAATCTTTCTATGCCAGGAAAGGGTAAAAGTGAACAGGAATGAAGGATAAAGAGAAGTTACAGAAGGGAAGCTGGAGATGGAGAGTGTCGAGGAGAGAAGGAGCAGGTCCCGGAGTTACCGGACCCCTCGGTGATGAAAGTGGAGAGCTTGATTGTTCCCATAAGAATAGCATGGTAATGTCTGACATGTACATAGCACTTGGACATTTGAAAAAGGCTTAGGATACTGGAATTATGATCTCATTTTACAGATGACAAATTGAGGCAGGCTTCAAATTCAGATCTTCCCAAATTCAGTCCACTACCACAGGTTCTTCCCAAGGCAGAGATCTTTCCACTATACCAGCCAAGCATTTACAGGGAAGTGAATGGGCTGTCCATCAGGCCACACTGACCCCAGGCCTGCTTAGTCCCATGTGGAGAAATCACCACCTCCTTCCCCGGCACAGGATCCAGGGTTGTATGCTCAGACTAGCACATTATTGGTACTTTGAGGATAAAGGAAAATGTCAAGAAGTATCCTGAGTGACCAATGTCCCCTTTTTAAAACCAAACTTGGAAACTGGGAACTTAGTGGCTGTCCATCATTTGGGGAATGGCTGAATGAGTTATGGTATATGAATGTTATGGAATATTATTGTTCTGTAAGAAACAATCAGCAGGAGGATTTCAGAGAGGCCTGGAGAGACTTGCATGAACTGATGCTGAGTGAAGCAAGAAGAACCAGATCATTATACACAGCAACAACAAGATTATACGATGATCAATTCTGATGGACTTGGCCCTCTTCAACAATGAGATGATTCAGGCTAATTCCAATGTTCTTATGATGAAGAAAGCCATCTGCACCCAGAGAGAGAATTGTGGGAACTGAGTGTGGATCACAACATAGAATTTTCACTTTTTGCTGTTGTTTGCTTGCTTTTTGTTTTCTTTCTCATTTTTTCCTTGTTAATCTAATTGTTCTTGGGCAGCATGATAATTGTGGAAACATGTATAGAAGTCTTAAACATATATTGCATTATAGGGGAGGGTGGAGGGAAGGGAGGAAAGAAGTTTGGAACTCAAGATTTTGCAAGGGTGAATGTTGAAAATTATCCATGCATATGTTTTGAAAAGAAAAAGCTCTGATTTTAAAAATAAAAAAAGCAAAATTGGGGTAATGAGAAAAGTGAGACAAGAGGCTGATTGCTTCACACATGGAAACCCATTAAGAAGAGTTTTCCTTCAGTTTGACAAAAGGCCAAGTTTTGTAGACCATGATTTGGACTCCAAGACACTTGGGAGCCAATTGCACATATCTGTTGAAAATAGCTGGGACTTAGGGAGGGGGAAAAGGAATTTGGATATCCCCCCCTTTTCCAAAGTTTTTGCTCTTAATCATCTCTCCCCTTTCAGACCCATTGGGAGAAAGCATTAGCCCCCTGACCTCCTTGAATCATTTTCTAGTTCAGTGATTTGTCTCTGGAATGTCCCACAAAGGCGTGCTTTATTCCCCCTGAATTTCAGGCTTTTTAGAGAAAACTGTGTTACTGGGTTATAATATCAAAGATCATTTTGCAAATGCTTGTTGCAAGCCACTGGAAAACAGAGGAAAGGAAGCCGGGAATTTCTGGTAATGGAGAAGCCTGGGACCTTCAGGAGGAGCCCAGGAAGCCTGGTGCCCTCTTTCTCTGAGCACTGGGCACATTTCTGAAGAACTGGGCTTGGATGGCGTCCTCTAGGTGTTCATCTGGGATTGGTTTTCCATTTGTCTCCTGCTCTACCCTTTAGCACCTTCCTTTAACAATCTGCAAATAACCATCCTCTTACTGTGTTTTGATTTATCTTAAATCCATTTACAAATCAAAGAATCTCCTTGTCATGGGACGGACACCCCGCTGCCAATCAGATTAAATTATGAGATCTGATTCCTAAATCCTGATTATACTCAGCGTCAAATCTGTAGTTAAGAGAGACAGAGAGGATCAGACTTTTCTGTGCTCAGAAAGTAGACTTGGCAAGTTTTTGCCAAATATTCAAGCAGTCAGTAATTCATTCAACAAACCCTAAGTTCTTTTAATGATACTAATTTTCTCTCTTCAGTTCATCTTTGGAAAAACCATTAAAAACACTGAGATATTGTATAGCTGAAAGTCAGACTATCACCAATCCCAAGGAATTGGGATCAATGTGAAAAATTGAAGAATTTAAAACCTTCATGAGCGATAGTCTGAATGCTCCCCTAACATCCTTGTGATGTCGTGAGAATTCAGGGGCCGTCGGAGAACTTTGCCAAGAGGGCCACGGAACAGGCGGGCACGAGTGGGTCGCAATCTGGGCTGCTGAAGCGTTATTGCTAAGGCAAGCTGGCAAAGGAAGCACGGTCTGGCTTAGGAGGTGGGGTGCTCTGAGGGAAACGCCGGGCTCCTTCCAGTGCGCCAAAAGTCAAACTGCAAAGCGAAACAAATATGTATTATGAAACCCCAAATGCAGCTTAGGTCTAACGATTTCAGGAAGTGAAACATAATTAAATTTCACTTGGTGCAAAGTTGCAGAAATTGTCCCACGTGAAAAGAGTGTTCTGTTGGGAAGGCCCAGAGGCGGCCATAAACAGGCCCAACTTCTCGGGTTGGATACAGTAGCGCCCGCCGCCCTCACAAGCCTCAGGTTGATTTCATTCTCAAAGCTTGAATTTATGGGATGTAAGATTGGAAGGACTGTAATGACATGTTTAAACCCTCCTTGCCCTTTTCTTTTTTTTTAACAAGAAGCCCATGGCTTCATTTCGATTAAATGTTCACACTAGAGCCTGAAACAGTATCTGTTTACTGAAAAAACAGGCTTTTATTGCGCTGTGAATAACTTCCTATTGAAAAAGAAAAACAATATACAGTATTTCAGTCATTTGGAAACGTCTCTGCAATTTTTCATTTGCTGTATGAAGCCCTGACTATGTGCCAGGCCCTGGCCATGGCCCCAGGAAGAGAAAGACTAAAATAAAGCAGAACTGCCCTCAAGAGGCTTAAAGTCTGGTGGGGATCTAGTTCAGAATGAGAAGGGACCTCCATTACACTAGACAGGATGCCGTGAAGCTTTGCCTCCAAGACTAGACCATCCTTAATTGTTAGGAAGCTTTTCCTGACATCATATCTGTCGCCCTCTGTTGCCCAGGAGGGGATATGCTGGAGCCAGTTCATCTCGGCTTATGCCACACAATTGTAAAATTTCCCTGCCAACAAAAATACAAAGCTGCATTTGATTTATTGTTTTGTTGATTGCCAAGACTCAATAAAATAATAGGGGAAAATCTTAATAATATGGATTAAACTTGAAAGTATGTTGTGGTGCATGTCTTTCTGAGAGCCAGTTGTTAAACATTTACCAGCTCACTGCTGGCCTATTAGAACAAAATGAATCCATCTTCTCCATGACAGCTCTTCCTGGTGAGAGCTTTCTTGTCTCCCGTCTACAAGATGAGCATTCCTGGGTCCTCCGACTGACCCTCCGAGGCATGAAATAAGATCTTACAGCCTCCCAGTGACCCTCCTCCGGACAAGCTGTAACAGGAAAGTGTCCTTCCATGCAATTTTCCAAGTGTAACCTGATCAGGGCAGAGGGCAGGAAGAGGGAGCTTAGATTTCCCACCGTGATGTGCTCCTCTGGACTCTCTATCATGCCCCAGAAACTCTCCATCTTGGAAGATCACTTCAGCCTTGGAAGCCGCTGAGGTCCCTGGCTTCTCCATTCACAGAGGGTCCCCAGACTAGCCAGTTTTTGATTTACCAGCAGGATCTACTGCACTTCTACACCTTCCCCTCTGCTCTCCTCCCATCAGCCACCTTTTGTATATTATCTTCCCTTTTAGATTGTAGGTTTCATAAAGTCAGGGACTCTCTAGACTTCGGCTTGTATTTGTATTCCCAGCAGGGCCTGACACACAGTAAGTGTTCACTGGCTGACTCCCTGGTGCCAGGGATTTCATTAGCTTTGGGGGCTGCCCCTCACATCCACTCACAGCTTTTAGAGCAGAGGGACCTCTGAGAACATCTCGTCCAACCTCATTATTTTAGAGATGGGGAAACTTCTCCGAAATGACTTGTCTCTAGTCCTGCAGCCATGGCAGGGCCAAGTACAGAAGCCCAAAATGCTGGCCCTTTTTCTGAGATGCAGCGTCTGTCCCTGCCATTCAGAAGGCTAATCTAGACCAAGCCCACTGAGACTTTCCTAGAGGAACCCACTTGTGATTTCCAAGCACTCCCCTCACCTAAATAGGAAGGCTGATCAAGGATGGACTGATGTTGATAGGCCATTGTGCCCGAATCCCTTTTGGATTTTTCCTTATGCTTTGAGCCCAGTGGCCATCAATAGTTTTTTCCATGATGTGCTGCTGTTGCAGAAGAAGAAAATATCTACCTGGGTATCTCCTTTTGCAAAGAGGCAGGAAGCTGTGTTTATGTGGTTCTCCATGGACATTTTCTACCTTTGCGTCAGTCACCGAGGGCATGAAGAAAAGCTCTCTTTAGGCAGCTTCCATCCTGTTCCCTTACCTTGGGCACATGCAAATGATTCCCCCACACCTGACTTGCCTTCCCAATCTCACCCTCCTCTCCTCCTTTGCCTCCTTTGCATGGTGATGGGAGTAAAGAAAGAAGTTCACATTAGGGAGGCGGGAGCAGGCCTGAAGAAGGGAGGAAATCAGCTGAGCATCCTTGATTCAGATCCTAGATTACTGTTGCTGGAACGATCCTGCCTTCTAGAGGCAGCCAGATGATGACTGGCTGGAGTTTGGGATCTGGGAGCCAATTTGGGGGGATTCAGATTCTTATTCTATGATTTAATAAGGGGATGATCTTGGGCAAATAAATTCTCTTATCTGGGGCTCAGTGACCTTGGCTTACAAAATAAGCATCCTGGAATGGATGATCTCTTAGGGCTCATCACCATTCACGATACACACATGTGCTCCTACGTGTAAGCACATGCACACACACACACTTTGTCTCACAAATGAGGCTGTTGAGAACCACAGAAAGCAAGGTCATATTGCCAATTACCAGAGAGAAGACTCCTGGGCTCCCTCCACTGCACCACACTTCCTGCAATTTCTGTCAGCTACTCCGATCCTCATGACACCATGCACCCATAATTTCCAAGAGGAAAGGGCAGGCTCTGTTACTGCCCTTGCTAATACACCCACTTTGCTTCATAAAGGTGACTCTGATGACCTTACTTTCAAGTCTTCCAGCCTCTAGTCTGCATGTTCTCTGAGTTATTGGGTTTTTTTTTTTACCTCATCTTGACTCCAATTAGCAAATGAGCTTGAGCACAGAAATCCAAAGCAATTTCGCACATACCTTCGGAGAAAAAGGCAACACGAATCCAAATGAGGACCGTCCCAAACCCCATTGAACAGGTGTGCATTTCCATAATGGCTGTAAGATTCAGCAATGCTGGGGCATCTTACAGCTTGTGCTTGTGAGCAGAATTAGTAATCTCCGCATGCCCTGTCCCAGTGATTGAAATAAATTACTTTGTTAAATTGCTAAGCAGGTTGACCCATCTGTTGGCCCATGAATGTTCAGATTCTCAGAGGGTTTATTATTCCAAATAATAGCTGCCATATGCAGGGGTAAACAGTTCCTTTCCAATTGACGAAAGAGTTTGGTGTGACTTTTGAAGGCAATTTATAAAGCCATTTGTGTTCCTTTAAAGGATCTGCCCTTCAACTAAACTTCCCCAAAGTTAGCTTGATCGGCTAATCCCGACATCGACATCTTGTTCTTTTCGGCGAAGAGAGGGGAAAGTCGGAGATATACCACTGGGACGTTGCTATGTGCAAATTTCCTCCCGCCCGGGATGGGAGGAAAATGAGATAAAAGTGCCCTCCCTCCCACTCTCCCAATGGCACCTTTCCATTGGCACCCATCACTTCTCCAGTGGCCCTCACTTTAATGCACAAAGCTATACCTTTTTCTAATTTTCTCTATAAAGAAAAGAACTGAATTTTAAACCTTTCAGTGGCAAGAGTCCAGCAGGAATGTGAAAAAAAATAAAGACGAAAT
Source organism: Myrmecobius fasciatus (assembly GCA_023553655.1). NCBI lineage: Eukaryota > Metazoa > Chordata > Mammalia > Dasyuromorphia > Myrmecobiidae > Myrmecobius > Myrmecobius fasciatus. The sequence goes on along the minus strand of JAJPUD010000768.1, from coordinate 12,060 downwards.
CCATGGGCTCTTTTCTCATCCACGGCCTTTCTTTACATTTAGTTTAGAGCAGCCTTCATTTCAAATCCCTAGGTAGAACGCGCACTCTTATTCACACAAGGTCCATAAACTATGTTCAGCCCGTGGACCATCCATGATCTGTTCATGATGTTAACAATGACTCACTGTGGTGAGATTACAGATGTTAGATTGCTGATCGATGGCCCACGTCCAGCTCAGGCTCAGCTCTTCTGGTATTCAGCTGTGGTATTAATCATGTGCGGAAAGATTTTTTTTTCCCTCTCCCCGTGAATAATGAAAGAGCTAATGCACTGTATGGAGTACACGTCCTCCAACAATTCCTTTCTAAAAGGGACGAGAATAAAGCTATTAAGAGAGGAAACCTTGAAAGTGACATGATGACAGAGGGATTTTCAGATGAGTTCGGTGGATCAGCTCCCCCTCCTCTGATTTATGCCAGTGGAAGAGTGTCTCGGAGAATCCAGAGCAAGAGAGAGACCTTGAAGAGACTGACATTCTCTCTGTCTGAATATTGGGTCTAACTAAGAGTTAGGCCAAAGGCAAGCATTTTGACAGGCAGGGACCCATCCTGAAACCAGAAAGGTCAACCCCCAGGGGATGGAAGAGGGAGAGAAGAAGGATTGCCTTGGCATCCTGCCAGCAATGGTGGAATGATGGAAGAAATTTGTCTGGAGGAAAATCCCCTAGGCAAACTCTCCCAAGTATGTCGGCTAACTCTTACCTCTGTGGTAGGTCTTTCTCCCAGGCCGGGAGGGGATCAGGCATAGCTTGCCCCCCGTGCTGAGAATCCTGAGCCCAGGAGGGGAAATAAGTCCTGTTTTCTTCCCTGACCCAGGAGGATAAGACACAAGAGACAAACCTACAAAGGAGATGTTTGGCAAGGAATAAATTGCTGATGATCTACAACTGAGATGAAGGAATGGAACGCCCAATACAGTGGGGAAACTCCTTTGAAATTTAACTATATAATCCATTCCATCTTCTAGAGAAAGTAGAGTGGCAACAGGGGATGGAAGAAAGGGAAGATCCATGGGAGACAGTGCAGTATAATGGAAAAAGCATAGGATCTGAAGTTTGAATCAGAATCCCAGCTCTACCGCTCATTACTTGGATCCCTTTGGACAAGTCCCTTCCTCTCTGGGCCTCAGTTTACTCTTTTGTCAAAAGAGAATTGGACTAGATGATCCCTAAGGTTGTCCTAGCCCTAAATTCTGTCTTATGACTGGTCAAATCAGGTCATCTTTATGAGCCTCACTTTCCTTCTCTGTGAAATGGGTATATTGCATTAAATCTCTTTCAACTCTAAATCCTACCAACTATGACTTCTAAAGGCATTTTGATTCTCTGAAACAATTAAGCCAGCAAGATGGCCAAAGTTAAAATGGATACAGTGAAGAAAAATAACCTTGGTTTTAAACAGATGAGACAACTAACTTGATGAATGTATTACATGTCCTATATCGTATGGTACTGTGAAAAGAGATTTGAATTTGGGTTGGGATACTGGTTCTGCTACCTATAACCTCTATGACCTTGGATAATTTACTTACTTCAATCCAGTCACATTTATCAAGGGCTTTCTATGTATGAGACACTATTCTAAGCACAAAAGCAAGACAAGGGGCAGCTAGGTGGCATAGTGGATAGAGCACCAGCCCTGAAGTCAGAAGGACCTGAGTTCAAATCTGATCTCAGCCACTTCACATTCCCTAGCTGTGTGACCCTGGGCAAGTCACTTAACCCCAGTTGCCTCAGAAAAAAAAAGCAAGACAAAAAAACAGCATCTTCTCTCACGACATCATCCTAAACTCCTCACTTTCATTCATATACCCTCTAGCCAATCTGTTGTCCCACTTCTTTTCTGCCTTGGCAACATTTCCCATATGTGTCTTCTCTTCCTTCTCACAGTAATCCCATTGGGGCAGATCCCACCATCTTATACCTGGACTACTGTAATAGCTGCTGATGGGGTCTCCCTGCCCCAAGTTTCCCCCAATTCTAGTCCATTCTCCATTCAGCAGCCACACTGATTTTTCTAAAGTTTATTTCTAACCTTGCCAACATAATCAATACACTACAATGGCTCCCTACTATTCTAGGATTCAATATAAAATTATTTGTTTGGCTTTTGAAGCTATTCACAAACTGGCCCCAACCTACCTTTCTATTTTTCTCATATTTGACTTCCTTCCATGTACTTTTTGAGCTAGCTATGTGGATTTTCTCCCTGTTCCTCCATCTCTTTGTTCTATACCTTTTCACTGGCTCAAATGTTCTCCCTAGTTTCCCTTTATTGGTGAACCTGGATGAAGATTCAGTAAAGGGGAATGAGAGAGAGAGATCCAACAGATAAGAGAAACCAGGAGAGAGTGATGTCATGAAAATCCAGAAGAGAGAGTATCCTTGAGAAGAAGGTGATCAACAATGGCCAACAGTGTAGAGTGGCCAAGAGGAATGACGAATGAGAAAAGAACATTAGATCCTGCAATAAGGAGATTGTTCATTACTTTGGAAAGAGCAGTTTGTGCTAAAAATAAGATTTGAAGTTAGATTGTAAGGGGGGTTTGAAGAGCACTGGAAGAGAAGAAATGGAGCCACTTAGTATAGTCAACCAGATGATCAGGGAAATCAGAGAAAGATATAGAGCAATAATGAGAAGGGATGGTAGGAGCAAGTGGGGGTAATTTTTAGGGATGGATGAAACTTGGATGTCTTTGAAGGTAGTAGTGAAAGAACCTGTAGATATGAAGAGAATGGATATAAGAAAGGAGAGACGGTAGTGTGGAGATTAGAGAGGATAAGACTGTAGAGGAGTTGACTTTGACCAAGGAGAAGGGCCACCTGTTCACTTGAGACTGGAGTGAAGGAGAAGATAGTGTAAAAGGATGTCTGAATGATGCAAGATAAAAAAAGAGGGGGAAAAGGGGGACCTCTCAGAGAATGGTCTTAATCTTTTTCAATGAAGTAGATAGCAAGGACTTCAGATGACATGGGGTCCGGATATCATAAGACATTTAAAGAGAAACAAGAAGGTTTTGAATGGCCATTATGTAGAGCAGAACAATGAATGGTGGCAAGGTCAAGGGTATGATCATCTGTGTGCCATTGAGGTGAAGGGAAAGAATAGGTCACAGGATTATGACACTGGGAAGGAGAAAACAGTGGTTTGAGTGAAAAACCAACCATTATCAAAGAAAATGGAAAGGAAAGCTATGTCATGAAGAGGGTCAGTCAGAATTAGGGTGAGAGCTGGGTCTCAGTAAGGAGCAGATGATGGAGAGAATAAAAAAGTGAGGGTGACGTAGGGATGATAAGATCTAGTTCCCTTGCATATTCAGATCCTTCAAAAGTGTCCCCTTCCCTGATCCTGGACCATGGAGGCAGTTCCCTTCATTTTCCAAGAAGCAATTCTGCTCAGAAAATTCCCCTGTCTCTCTCTAGAACATCTATAAACCCTTGAACTTTGGGGTTATCTACAAAACAATCCTCCCCCCAACCCAAGGTTGGTGCTGCCAAGGAAAATCTATTCACTGACTTAAAGACTGGATCCTGGGATGATTCTACCCTGTAAATAAAAATCAACACATGAAGTTGGGGTTTGGTGGTATTGTTCAGGAAGTTTCTATGTGAGCCCAATGGGTGAGAACATGTCTATCTCTACTAAGTCCTTCTGTAGGACTTTACTAATGGCCTGGCTTTGATGGAATCTCTTGGATTTTTGGAATCCTTTACCATTCACTGGACTAAAAAAGTCCCTTTCAAGCACTCTTCTCTTAGACCTCATGGGTCTGCCAAGTGCTTCTGTTATATATAAACATCATCTATACTCCTGGTGTGGGGGTAGGGGAGGGAAGTAATTCCTCCTTTCCTTCGTGCCTAAGCCTACTTTGGAATCAATGTCTTTACTTAATACCTGTAAAATCTCAGGTAAACTACTTTACTCTTCTCAATCCCAGTTCCCTTATCTGTGAAATCTAATAACCAACAAGCATTTATGAAGTGTTTGCTGTATGAGAGGCTGTTATGCTAATCCCCAGAAAGACCAGGATGAAGAGGTTTAACCAGATCATCTTTAAGATCCCTTCCAGTTGCAAACAATTTGATCTTACCATTCTAGATGGGCTTAAATAATATATTTCCCAGCACAATCCTGCTTTGACCTAAATCAGAAAGGCAAAGTGAATAGTGGTAATATTTTAGCATTTCCATGTGGCTTTGCAGGATGTTGGGCAAAGTCCTTCTGGACCAGCCATAGTATAATGTTGGCAGCATTGTCAACTAAGTGCTCCTGGGATCTGCTAATTAAATTGAATAGTTTACTCAGATAAAAGTGCCCACAAAGCTGAGTCAGATGCTGACTTGACAGGATTTAGGGTAGATTTCAGCTACTCTGTCAAATGGGAGAAGAATTGAGCACCCAAAGGAACTGAAGTAGGCTAAGGTCTTATCAACTAGAAGAAAATAATGGTTTCAGAAAGCCATGTCTTTCATATAGTCAGCATTCAGAAATATAGCCTTCTTATGGATTAATTAATTAATATTGCATGCTGCCTGCTTTGGAATCATCCCATTCTTTCCACAAATCAATTTTCCAATATTCTGGGTTTGGCAAAAATCAAAATTTTCCAGAGTACAATTACATCCTCTAACTCTCCCTTGATGCAGGTTCTCCATTAAAGCGTGGTCTTGTGTAACGTCCAAAAAGGCATTTGATCCACCTCTGCACCCAGTGAAAGCTCACTATCCTTAGCCAAGGGAAAACAAGCTTGAATCACCTACCCCATATCTAAACCCTAGAAAGAGGTTCCAAGCTGAGAGCTTATCCCTGGAGGATCTGTTTCTGCCAGTCATTGTGTATAACCAAAAAGACTATGGATCCATTCAAGCACCTACTGTGTGAAAGGCTCTTTGTTGGATACTGGAGTTACAAAGATAAAAATTAAACTCATCTTGCTAATGGAGCTTCCATTCTACTAGATAAACTTTTCTCCCTCGGTTTCCATGACACTGCTCTTGTGGTTCTCCTCTTGCTTCTAAGAACATTCGTTCTCTTCCTTCTTTGTTAATTCTTAATTTTCCATCTCCTATTAGACACAGGAATCCCCAAAGTTTCTCTCTTTAGCTTCTTCTCTTCTGCCTCTACCTCCCTTCTTTTTGGAATTGATCCAATTTCATGCCTTCAATTATCTTCTCTATGTAGAATTCCCAGATTTATATTTCCATCTCCAAACTCTTTCCAGATCTGCAATCAATTTAACAAGCACTTGCATTTTGTTTTCTTTCTCATTTTTTTTCTTTATTGATCTGATTTTTCTTGTGCAGCAAGATATTTGTGGAAATATGTATAGAAGACTTGCACATGTTTAACATATATTAGATCACTTGCCCTGCAGGGGAGGGGTGGGAGGAAGGGAGGGAAAAAAATTAGAACACAAGGTTTTGTAAGGGTGAATGTTGAAAATTATCCATGTATATATTTTGAAATTAGAAAGCTTTGAGTAAAAAGGAAAAATTAAAATAAAAAACCAATTTAACAAGCATTTATTAAATACCTAGTGTGTTCAAAGAGCTCCACACAAGACTCTGGAGCTCTAAAAATGGGAAACAGACCAATTCCTGTCCTCAGGAGCTTATAACCTAATTGGAGGTAGAGGGGGATATAGGGGGAAAAAATCAAGCAATGAGGTAAACATGATACTATGATGTCCATTTTCCAAGGTCCCTTTTAGTTCTGAAATATGCTATGAGTGCAAAGGAAAAATCCCAACCAAGGGCTATAAGAAGTCTGAAGAAGAATATACTGCCCCCTGTTGTGATGGTCCCACAATCCCCCCTAGATTCCCAGTCTCCATCTATCACATCTCCAATTCAGCCCATGCCTTGTTGGCTGCTTAAATGTCCATGTCCATCCCTCTTGCTTGTCTGATGCCCCAGAGGAAGGCTTTCCTTTGCCTACCCACTGTCCCATCCACGCCCCTCCTCAATCCTACACTTTTCCACTCCTGCCCCCTGGCCTGGCAGATCCCCAGTTTCCTTTGACTCTTGTTTCTCACGGTCTTCCAGTATCTCCTAGCCTAGCTCCTTCAGCGGGCAGGGAGGAGGGCAGTGCACCCCTCCATAAACATACCCTCTTCCTCAATCTTCATGAGCAGAACATGCTGGGTAGAGGAAGGTTTTTTTTTTCATTAAACATCATTTTCAATGGTGATAAAGAAGTCTCATGTCTTCTTTCAGGGTCAGAGAAGGACCCTGCTGAATTAAAAGCCAAGTCAAGTTGTACCAATTTCCCCACTCCTAGAAAACTGAAAATCGGGGGTTTCCAGATTTACAGTGGTGAAAACACCCCGGGCCATAGCCCATTTCTCCTCTCCATGTCTGGTTTTGATCTGTGCACAGAGAAGGGACACTCTGGAAGGGCCCCCTCCCCCCTCTCAGGGACGTTGTAACCTTCTGGCAGATCCAACATCAGTGTTTGTAAGTGTTTGTCAACAGTTCTCACTTGGTTGGAGGCCTTCATCCTTTAGCGTTCAGAACACGAGTACCATCTGGGATGCTGGGACAAATCCTTCCTGAATCGGTGTAGTGTTCTTTGTGTGCTTGGCGTAAATGGGGAGATGTGAAAGTTCTGTGTAAATGTGTTTGTTAATAGAATGTGGGTTGATGGTTGGAATATTACCCAGAAGACCTGTAAGCCAGAAAGATAACAATAGAAGGAAAGCAGTTTGCACCTGAGTGCATGGGGAGAAAAGAAAGCAACAGGAAATAAGATTTATTGATAAATAATAAATCAATAGGGAGGTAAATTGATTTATCAAATGGATAAATCGCCTTCACTTCAATGCTTTTTGGGAAGGGACCTTGCCCGCCTTTCCTGAGCAAATAGAAAGAATAGTAGCATCTCCCAAATCAGTCTCTGGAAAATCACTTTCCTGCAGGTTCGGATCCCACAGGATATTTCTTACACACACACACACACACACACACACACACACACCCCAAAGGGATGAAGAAGACAAGCTTGGACTGAGCACCAAGCAAAGGCCACACTCAAGCAGAATACCATAAAGACATTCCTTAAGCAGAATCCCTTTATCTAAAGGCCAAAGTTGGGCGAGCAGAGAGCAAAGGGCAAGAGGGCCAGATCTTCCTCGTCATTGTCCAGCTTCTTCAGACCAAATGATTCTGTCACCGAGTTCTCAGAGAAGAGGAGACGTTGGATTGACCCAGAGACAAAGAGGATTCCATTCACTCCAGGGCAATTCAACAAGATTTTATGGAGTTCCGGGTTCAGGCATGGGCTGCACTAGGGGGCCTCCGAGGCCCCTTCCCACTCAGAGACACCAATTATCATGAGCCCTACATGTCTGCAGAACCATGCTAGGTACGGGGGAAAGGAGGCAAAGAATGCTCATATAAGGGAGGAGAGGGGGAAATAAAATAATGGGATGAATTGGGAGTCTGCTCAAAAATAGCCTTGTCCTTATGGCCGATTCTACATGGCCATGTCCACCCAGCTCAAGCAAAGAAGCCTTCCATTTCTCTACGCACAGAAGCTAAGCACGGCGGGTGGTATTTGTCTAAGTAAGCCTCATAAGAGTAACTGAAAATTGTATTTAAAAGGCTCAGGATCTGCCCCTTTTAGAGATTGCCACACGAAAATTGAAGCCAAAAGTCAATTTGTTCAAAACCCATCCCCAAGATCTCACAATGGCCACTCCTATCTCTTGTTAGCAACATCGGTATAGCAGGGGAAGACTTGCCCAGAGTCTATATGCTACCTACTCCCTATCGTCACCAGTCCCATCTATTTATTTATTCAGTTTCTCCCATATACTGTGTTTACTCAATCAACTGAGACAGAACAATCAAGAAATCAATTTATTAATCATCTTTTAAGTGTCAGGATACTAGGGATACCTACTCAAAGTGAAACAGCTCCTGATTTCCAGGAGTTTAAATTCTATAGGGAACATGACATGTACATATGTAGATATATACAGAGTACATATCAGATAAGTGGGCTATGCTACTTAGTGGGTAGAACCTTCCCCACAACACCAAGAAATCTTCACAAAGATTCTCCCTCATTGAACCTCTATGTCCAATTTACACATGAAGACGGGGTGAAAGCCTATATTATAGCACTAGATTTTGCATCTGAACCATTCAGAACATTGGACTACCCTGCCTTTCAATATGGCTAAGGTGCCTTCCTACTACTGAAGGAAGCAGATAATCCATGCTTCCCAAGGACTTGTTTCATTGGAAATCTCCCACAGAGCCCAGGAATATATGGCAGAGAGAAAGATATCTTCCTTCCATCACTTGGCTTGGGTGTGTATGTGCATTCACACTCTCGCTCACATTTAATGATTTTTCACTCACGACTGCCAACTTGTTTTATCATCTCTCTCCTGATGATGGACCCTCCCTTTCTGTCGGCAGCTGGCCAAAGGTGTCCATAATGTAAGAAAGGTATTGACAGGTGATGATGAAAATCCTGGGGAAAAAGAGCAAACAGACACCAAAAATTATTTCCTGTTCCAAAGTAAAAGTTAATGGAGGCAGGGGTAAAATGCCGTGTTCTTGCAATTTCTAGAAATAGAACATGACTGATAACAATGAGAATCCCTCTAGTGAGACACATAGGAATTGTGCTGTGCATCAGAACTTGTGTGATGATTGGGATGGGGAACTCTAGGGCCATTTTGGAGTTAACAGTCTCAGGGAAGCAGATGGGATGAGAACTGACTCCTTCCTAAGGTCTTTAACAACTCTTGTTCCTATGGGATCAACTTCCAGTCTATTACATTGGATCAAGAAATGAAGTTTTAAAAAATAGGTTAAGTTCTTTTATAAAAATGATTGATATAATTCAGTCAAAAAAGAGAACGACTTCAGCAATTTGAAAGAAATCAGTCTCTTGATCAAAGTAAAAGGTAAATAACAGATGCAAAATACACTTTTACTCAGTACCATCCCCTGCCTGCTTTTCTTTGTTCTCATTCCAAGAGGTTAAATTGTTTTATTTAGCTATTTGGTTTACTTATTTTTCATTATATATTATATAATTATACAATATATGTTATATTTATATATTTATACTTATATAATATATATATTTATAATTATATAATAATAGTTAATTGCTTATTCATTTTTAGACACTTGGTCATAAGGTCATAGATTTAGAGTTAGAAGGGACCTCAAAAGCTACTCAGTCTGTTTCTTTTACAGATGAGGGAACTGAGGCCCAGAGGGATAAAGTATAAAAAAGTAAACTGTCTCAAGGTCAAGTAAGTGAAAAACAGAAGAACGTAGATTTGAACCCATGTTCATTGACATCAACACCAATGCATTCATCAGTGTACTTCAGTAAAATCATCCTCCAGAATTTCTTGATGGCATAGAGGGGACCCTGAATTCTTGAAGGCTGGGCCCGAGGATTACCAGCTCAGAAAAGTCTGAATTAAAAAGTCTCCAGGTGCATAAAGGATAAGAGATGTGCTCGTCCTCCCAATGGCACCACAAACAGGAAACAGGATGCTGGATCTATGGAGCAGGAAAGCGGCAACCACTGCCAACCAACCCCAGCTTCCCTCCCCATCTGAGGTCATCTCTAACAATCTAAGAAGAACTACCCCAGGCTTCTGGTCTGTAGGGCTGCCCGCTGCCCACAAGAAAAGGGAGATGAACAGCCAGGTGAACCCCTGCTAAGATGAGCATGACTCCATGGCATCTTCCTGTTTGTGTCCCTCCAGCCGAGTCCTTGCCTACTTCCTTGGGCACACCTATATTAGAGGCCGCAAGACCTTGGCCATCAGTCGATCAAGATTTGGTCCAATTCAATCCAACATACATTCTAAATGCCTACTATGGGCCATATACTAGACCAGAGACAAGATTGACAAAAGCAACAGAGTCTCTGCCCTCAAGTAGCTTATATTCTATATACAGTCCGCAGGAGTAAACACCATAAACAAAGATAAGTAAATTCACAATCTCTCTCTCTGTGTGTCTCTCTCTGCCTCTGTCTCTGCCTGTCTGTCTGTGTGTGTCTCTCTCTCCCTCTCTCTACCTCCTTTTCCTTTCTCCCCCCTTTCTGGTTCTGTCTTTTTGTCTGTGTGTATGTGTATCTCTGTCTCTCTTTTTGCTCTCTCTGTCTCTGATTCTCTCATATGTGTGTATATAGATAGACATAGATAGGTATCCATCTATCTATGGTTTTAGCTATAGATATACAAATGTAGGGGGCAGCAAGATGATGTAGTAGCTAGATTCCTGAGTTCAAATCCCGCCTCAGGTACTTACTAGCCATGTGACCCTCTTTGTCTCAATTTCCTCCTCTATAAAAGGAGCTGGAGAAGGAAATAGCCAACCCCTCCAGTATCTCTGCCAAGAAAATCCCAAATGGAATCACAGAGTTGGACACAACTGAAATGAATGAACAACAATACACGTGCACACACATATATTCACATGCACATATATTTTATATAAACAGCCAAGGAGGACTTGCTGTAGAAGGAAGGACTTCCTGTAGAAAGTGGAACTCGAGATGAGCTCTAGCAGAAACCACAGATTCCAAGAGGAGAAGATGAGAAGACACAAGATAGGGAGGCTTGAGATGCTGTCACTCACAGGGAACAGGAAGAAAACTGGTTTGGATGGACCTCAGCAAGTGTGGGAGGAGTCCAGTGCCGTGTGTAGGACAGTGAAGATTGGGACAGCTTTGACCAGTTGTCAAGAAAACCCTGCCTCCAGGTGACCAGAGCTGGGAGCTGACCAGCAAAGGAGGTCGAGTGTCCAGTCACCCTGGCATCCTCTCCCCACAAATGCCAGCTGGGCTTTGAAAACTGAGTGGGCTCGCACCTGGCAGCTGATCTCTGTAACTAGGAGGAGAGGACACTGTGGAGAGGGAATAGCCCAGGAGCAGCCCAGCCCTTTTTCTCATCCCTCCCTGGGAAATGATTTCTTTTACAAAACTTTTGTGTTAATGGGCTATAGTTTGCTCATTAAAATCATCTGGAAACTGAATCAGCACAAGGAAGACAGAGGAAGACCCTAAGGGTTGGGTAGGATCTTATTTAATAAAACCATTTTCGGGGACTTCTCAGGCAATAACTGGCCACTCCCAAGTGGGACCACTCCCTCCTCTGATCTCTAGTGTCCAAGGCCTTGTAGGAGACACAAGGAGATGTCTTTATCAAGATGCTCAAAGAGCCTGCAGTGAAAGATTGTTCTCTCAATCCTTGTGACCCCTGGGTTTGGCCTCAGAATTCTGGCAGGATGGCTTCATTCTGGAAAGGTCATGTGGTGCAATGAAGAGAAAGAGCTGAGTTTGGTTCCTGCATTTGAACCCTGTGAGCTGGATGATGTAGAACTATGGCTTCATCTTCTGTGCCTTTGTTTCCTCATCTGTAAAATGGGTACCAAATTATTTGCATTGCCTGCTCCCCCGAGTTGTTTCAAGGAAAGCACTCTCAAAGCACCATGGAGAGATGAGACATTATGGCTAGTCTTGGATGACAAGGGAAGCAATTAATTGGATGCATAGGTTTTGAGGATTTGAGGATATGACAAGTGAAGGATTGTGGTATATCAAGATGAGGAAAGCACAAAGGACTGGTGAGTGTCGGAAGGCTCGGGACATGAGCAGTGCCAGAAACCATGGTGGAAAGAGTCTGCTCTGGAAGCAGTGGACAAGGGTTACTCTCCTTGTAACAGCACAAATCTTCCTGGGCATCAGCTTCCTCATCTGTGACATAAGGGGGAACCAAAAGGGGATCAAATGACCTTTTAGGTTCTTCCCAGCTCTCTATATGTGCACATGTACATACGCACACTTATACAAATAGATATAGATATCTATGTATATCTACCTCTGTCCCTATCTCAATATCTATATCTACCTATATCTATACACATGTACTATATATATATGCATATTCATATAATAGAAAGATAGACAGATGGAGAGATAAATAAGCCAACAGAGGAAAGAAAGAAAGAAAGAAAGAAAGAAAGAAAGAAAGAAAG
>JAJPUD010000767.1:510291-578592 GCA_023553655.1 Myrmecobius fasciatus | reverse complement strand
CCTGAGATTGTAGAATCAAAGGGCAAAATCACCATTGCAAGAATTCACCGATCACCTCCTGAAAGAGACCCCAAAATTAAAACCCCAAGGAATATCGTGGCTAAATTTCAGGACTATAGCACCAAGGAACAGATTCTGCTAGCAGCTAGAAAGAAACAATTCAAATACCAAGGATCAATAATTAGAATCTGTCAGGATCTGTCAGCTTCCACACTGAAGCCTGGAACCAGATATTCCGAAGGGCAAAGGAACTTGGATTACAGCCAAGAATAACCTATCCAGCTAGAATGAGCATTATCCTCCAGGGAAGAAGATGGTCATTCAATGATATAAGTGAATTTCACCTATTTCTAATGAAAAGACCGGATCTGAACAAAAAATTCGACACCCAAATACAGAACTCAAGAGATGCATAAAAAGGTAAAAAGGAAAGGACTCTTGAGAACTTTATTTTTACTAGGGGGATACTCAAAGTTTGGGGGTATAATTAACTAAATATTACTTTGATAATATGAAAAAGAGAACTAGAGGGGAAAAGGTTGTCATACTGGGGAAAAGAGGGAAAAAGTGGTAAAATAAGATCTAAAAAAAAAAGGAGGTAAAAACAAGGTAAAATCACTTGAAGAGGCAAAGAAAACCTAATATAATTGAGAGAAAGAGGGGAGGGAGACGAGCACTGTGGAAATCTTACTCTCATCAGGTTGGGCTCTAAAAGTGTATATCAGACATTCGATTTCACATAGAAACTTGTCTGTTGCTAGAGGGAAGTGGGAGGGAAAGGAGGAAAAGTAAGGGACAAACTAATAGAAGGGAAAATAGAAGAATCAGGGGAAAGGAGTAAAAACAGGGGGAGGGGATCTAAAGGGTGGAGTATTGTTTGGGGGAGGGGTCATCAAAAGCAAAGTACTGAGGAGGGGGGAAGGGAGAAAGGGGAAAGGAAAGGGGAGTATTGTCTGGGGGAGGGGTCATCAAAAGCAAAGTACTGAGGTGGGGGGAAGGGAGAAAGGGGAAAGGAAAGGGGAAAACATAACTTGGGTAAATAAGATGGCAGGAAATAAAGAATTAGTTATTCTATCTGTGAATGTGAATGGGATGAACTCTCCCATAAAGCGGAAGCGGATATCAGACTGGATTAAAAACCAGAATCCCACAATATGTTGTCTACAAGAAACACATCTAAAACATAGTGACACATATAGGATGAAGGTAAAAGGCTGGAGCAGGACCTATTATGCTTCAGGTGAACAAAAAAAAGCAGGGGTAGCAATCCTTATCTCAGATCAAGTAAAAGCCAAGATAGATGTAATCAAAAGAGATAAGGAAGGAAACTATATTTTATTAAAGGGTACCATAGATAATGTAGCAATATCTATACTAAATATATATGCACCAAGTGCAATAGCACACAAATTCCTAGGGGAGAAATTAAGAGAGATGCAAGAAGAAATAGACAGCCAAACGATACTAGTGGGGGATCTCAACCTTGCTCTCTCAGAATCAGATAAATCAAACTACAAAATAAATAAGAAAGAAACTAGGGAGATAAACCAATTGTTAGAAAAGTTAGGTATGATAGATCTATGGAGAAAGTTGAATGGAGACAATAGAGAGTTTACTTTTTTCTCAGCAGTCCATGGAACCTATACAAAAATTGACCATGTATTAGGGCATAAAAACCTTAAAATCAAATGCAGAAAGGCAGAAATAGTAAATGCATCCTTTTCAGATCATGATGCAATAAAAATCACATGCAATATAAGGCCCGGAGAAAATAAACCAAAAGGTAATTGGAAATTAAATAATCTAATCCTGAAGAATGAATGGGTGAAAGAGCAAATCATAGACACAATCAATAATTTCATCCAGGAGAATGACAATAAGGAGACAACATACCAAAATTTGTGGGATTCGGCCAAAGCGGTTTTAAGGGGCAATTTTATATCTCTAGATGCTTACTTGCATAAAATAGAGAAAGAAAAGTTCAATGAATTGGGCTTATTATTAAAAAAAACTAGAAAAAGAACAAATTAAAAACCCTCAATTAAATACCAAATTGGAAATTCTAAAAGTAAAAGGAGAAATTAATAAAATCAAAAATAAGAAAACTATTGAGTTAATAAATAAAACTAAGAGTTGGTTCTATGAAAAAACTAACAAAATAGATAAGCCTTTAGTTAATTTGATAAGAAAAAGGAAAGAGGAAAATCAAATTGTTAGTCTCAAGAATGATAAGGGAGAACTTTCCTCCAATGAAGAGGAAATTAAAGCAATAATTAGGAGTTACTTTGCCCAACTTTATGCCAGTAAGTTTGAAAATCTGCATGAAATGGAGGAATATCTACAAAAATATAGATTGCCGAGGTTAACAGAAGAGGATATAAATTATTTAAATAGCCCCATATTAGAAAAAGAAATAGAACAAGCCATTAACCAACTCCCTAAGAAAAAATCTCCAGGGCCAGATGGATTTACATGTGAATTCTACCAAACATTCAAAGAACAATTAATTCCAATACTACACAAACTATTTGAGAAATTAGGGACAGAAGGTATACTGCCAGAATCCTTCTATGAGACCGATATGGTGCTGATAGCTAAACCAGGTAGGGTAAAAACAGAGAAAGAAAACTATAGACCAATTTCCCTAATGAATATTGATGCAAAAATTTTAAATAAGATTTTAGCAATGAGATTACAGAAAGTCATCCCCAGGATAGTACACTATGACCAAGTAGGATTTATACCAGGGATGCAGGGCTGGTTCAATATTAGGAAAACTATCAGCATAAGTAATTATATTAATAACCAAATTAACAAAAACCATATGATTATCTCAATAGATGCAGAAAAAGCCTTTGACAAAATCCAACACCCTTTCCTATTAAAAACACTAGAGAGTATAGGAATAAATGGGCTTTTCCTTAAAATGATCAGTAGCATCTATTTAAAACCATCAGCAAGCATCATATGTAATGGAGACAAACTAAAACCATTCCCAATAAGATCAGGAGTGAAACAAGGCTGCCCACTGTCACTATTACTATTTAATATTGTATTAGAAATGTTAGCTTTAGCAATAAGAGAAGAAAAAGAGATAAAAGGAATCAGAGTAGGTAATGAAGAAACCAAATTATCACTCTTTGCAGATGACATGATGGTATACTTAGAGAACCCTAGAGACTCAACTAAAAAACTACTAGAAACAATTCACAACTTTGGCAAAGTTGCAGGATTCAAAATTAATCCACATAAATCATCAGCATTTTTATATATTACCAACAAAGTTCAGCAGCAGGAGATACAAAAAGAAATTCCATTCCAAATAGCAGATGATAGGATAAAATATTTGGGAATCTATCTGCCAAGGAAAAGTCAGCAACTATACGAACTAAATTACAAAACACTTTCCACACAAATAAAATCAGACCTAATCAATTGGAAAAATATTAAGTGCTCATGGGTAGGCAGAGCGAACATAATAAAAATGACAATACTACCCAAACTAATCTACTTATTTAGTGCCATACCAATCAAACTCCCAAGAAATTATTTTACAGATCTAGAAAAAATAGTAGCAAAGTTCATTTGGAAGAACAAAAGGTCAAGGATTTCAAGGGGATTAATGAAAAAAAAGGCAGATGAAGGTGGCCTTGCTGTACCAGATCTAAAACTATATTATAAAGCAGCGGTCATCAAAACCGTTTGGTACTGGATAAGAAATAGAGCAGTGGATCAGTGGCACAGGATAGGTTATCAGGACAACCTAGGCATTAACCTTAACAATCTAGTCTTCGATAAACCCAAAGAACACAGCTTTTGGGATAAATACTCTCTATTTGGCAAAAACTGCTGGGAAAATTGGAAACTAGTGTGGAAGAAATTAGGGCTTGACCCATACCTAACACCACACACCAAGATAAGATCTAAATGGGTTCATGATCTAGATATAAAGAGGGACTTTGTAAGCAAGTTAGAGGAACGTAATATAGTTTATCTCTCAGACCTGTGGAGGTGGATCAAATTTATGTCCAAAGAAGACTTGGAACTCCTAATTGAACACCAGATGGATAATTTTGACTATATTAAGTTAAAAAGTTTCTGTACAAACAAAACAAATGCAGACAAGATTAGGAGGGAAGCATCTAATTGGGAAATCATCTTTACATTTAATGGTTCTGATAAATGCCTCATTTCTAAAATATATAGAGAATTGTCTCATATATATATAAGAATTCAAGCCACTCTTCAATAGATAAATGGTCAAGGGATATGAACAGACAATTTTCAGATGATGAAATTAAAACCATCTCTAGTCATATGAAAAGTTGCTCCAAATCACTATTGATCAGAGAAATGCAAATTAAGACAACTGTGAGATACCACTACACACCTATCAGATTGGCTAAAATGACAGGAAAAGATAACGATGAATGTTGGAGGGGATGTGGGAGGGCTGGGACACTAATACATTGTTGGTGGAACTGTGAACGGATCCAACCATTCTGGAGAGCAATTTGGAGCTATGCTCAAAAAGTTGTCAAACTGTGCATACCCTTTGACCCAGCAGTGTTTCTACTGGGCCTATATCCCAAAGAGATCTTAGAGGAGGGAAAGGAACCCACATGTGCAAGAATGTTTGTGGCAGCCCTTTTTGTAGTGGCTAGAAACTGGAAACTGAAGGGATGCCCATCAATTGGAGAGTGGCTGAATAAATTATGGTATATGAATGTTATGGAATATTATTGTTCTGTAAGAAACGACCAGCAGGACGATTTCAGAGAGGCCTGGAGAGACTTGCATGAACTGATGCTGAGTGAAACGAGCAGAACCAGGAGATCATCATGCACAGCAACAACAGTATTACATGATGATCAATTCTGATGGACATGGCTCTCTGCAATAAAGAATTGTCTCAAACCAGTTCCAGTTGTTCACTGAAGAAAACCATATACACCCAGAAAGAGTGACATGAAATATGGACCACAACGTAACATTTTCATGATCTCTATTGACATTTGCTTGCATTGTGTTGCCTTTCTCTGATTCTTTTTTTTGTTCTTGTAGATAGGATTTTTCTTGCATAACTTCTCAAGCATTTCAACATTATTAACATGTAGTGGACTTCCTGCCATCTGGGGGAGGGGAGGGGACTGGGGGTAAAATTTGTATTGGAAAGCTTTGTAAAGATCAAGGTTGGGGAACTACCCATACATATGTTATACAAATAAAAAGCTTAAAAAAATAAAATAAAATAAAATAAAATAAAGGAATATATATATCTTTCTTTGCAAAGTATATACACTTTTCAGTTACTTTCTTCCCATAATTTCAAGAATTGTAGATTGATTCATAGCTTTAATAACTAGATTACTATACTTGGCTTTCTACAATATTTTCAATGTTTACTTCCTATCTTTAACTGGATTATCAATTTTCTGAATGTGAAGTGAAACCTCAGAATTTTTAATTTGTATTTATCTTATTTATTAAAGATTTGAAACAGTATATTATATAGTTAATAGTTTACTCTGCTTCCCTTGATAACTCTTATAGAAATTATGTTTACATGTTAGTGTTAGCTCTTTATATATCTTGGATATCTGACTTATCAAAAGTATTTGATACAGAAATGTTTACTAAATTATGTTCTTTTTTTCAATCCTAGTGCAAGATTATTGTCTGTTTTGTAATCATTTTTATCTCATGTTTGATTAAGATTCTTCCCTTCTCCATAACTTTAAGAGGTACCAGACCCCTTATTGTGGAAGGTCCCAGAATTGGTTCTCTTCTTTTTTTTCCCCATAGCATGACCATTAATATTCAGGTCATATCCATTTTGAATTGGTTGTGGTGTATGATAAAACACTTTAGTCCAAACCTAATTTCTGTGAGACTATCTTGTAGTTTTTCCAGAAGTTATTATTAGACTTAATTAATCTGTATTTTCCAATTCCTAGAACACAGGCTTGTTGAGTTCATTTCATTCTAATTTTTTCTTGTCTAGGCTAGTTCAAATCAGACACAAACTAGCTGTCTGGCCTTGGGTAAGTCACTTAACTACCATTTACTTCAGTTTGCTTTACTGTAAAAGGCAATAACAGTAGCACTTCACAGGACTGTGGTGAACTGTAGTTCAATTATTCTTTTTTTTCCTTGATCTGTTCTTCAAATCTATCTTTTTTCAGCTCTCCTCTATGATCAGGAGCCCCCATACAAGAGTTCCACCCTCTAGCAAGTGCCCACAGCCTGCAGCATCCCTGTAAAAGTGCCTCTGCACTTACCTGGTGCACAGCTGGGCCTGCTGTTCCCAATCAGCCAAGCTTCTCTCAGTCTTCCGGGACTCAGAGCGGGATTTTGTAAGCAGGCTGGAAGTGAAAATCTCTGTGATTCCTGCTGAGACTCCAGCCAAACCAACTAGCTCCTGGGCTACTTCCTGGGCAGAGAAACACTTGGTGTTTCTCTGGAGTTATCCGTGAGGTGTTTGCACTTCATATGGATTAATCCAGGCCCCAAATCTTTCTTTGGATCTTTTGGATTGTATCTGGGGGACCCCTTGGTGATCCCAATTTTTTTTTTATTTTTAACAAGTCAGTGTTTGCTCTGAGGTGCAAATTTGTTCTATTTGTGGGGGAAATTGGAAAAGCTTGAAATTTACCAACTTACTCCATCATCTTCCCAGAATCCTCCCTAACTGTTAAACTAGCATGTCTTAATAAAACCTAGTATGGGCCCATGGTCTCTGATCTTGAAATATATGGCACCCTGGTCAACCTTTGACCATGCCTGTGTAAATGCGGGATGCTAATTTGATAATGACTATTACATATTTATGGAGCACTTTGTCATTCAAAAACCACTTTTTCCCCAGTGAGGAAGATAGATAGATACTTTATGTGTGTATTATTAAGGCCATGCTACTACAGAGGTAACAGACTCAAAGAGATATTGAGAGGTTGGCCAGGATCTCACACTAGTAAGTGCTGAAGCTAAAATTTTAACCCAATTGTTTTGTAACTAAGAATCATTTTACTGTACCATGGTAGTAATGATGATGATGATGATGATATCTTTTTCTTCTTTGATATCCTCAAGTAAAGACAGTCATTGATGTTTTTAAAACAAGGTAGCCAGCTTTCTCCTTTGAAATTTCTTCTGTAAAATACTTTGTGTCCGTTATCAGCCTAAATCTGAATCCTAAGTCTTCCCATCCCACTCACCCACCATTTCCAAATTCTTCTCTTTGGAACAAGGCTTCTTAGCTGAGAACATATAGACACCAATTTTCCTTACCTATATTCAACTCCCAAAGCCATACATAGATAGATTTCATTATCAAAGGGAAGAATTCTGTTTTTCCATTCAGTATAACTATTTCATTAAAAAGCATTGAATATAATTTATTTCCTTTTAAATTGTATGTATTTTATTTTATGATTTTAAAAGAATTTTTCCAAGAGGGTCTCCATAGTCCTCAATAGACTAGTTTTAAGGGGTTCATGACATTATAATAAGAACTCATTTTTAAGAAGTTTGTTTTTCTTAAAGATTATTATGTTGAAGAAACTAGTAATTATTTTGAAGATAAATAGCAAATTCCTTTGAAATTTATCCTTCCTATTCCTCTGGTTCTATGACTTTTTTCCAGCATACACAAAAAATGTACTTATTTCCTTACAACTATATTTCTTTAATTAACTATTCAATTGTATATATATATTGTATTTATTCCCCATGAATTTGTGTTAATGTTTAATTTCACATACAAAAACAAACAAAATTTATTTGTATAGAGCTTACCCCCATGAATAAATGCATTTTAAATGATAAGTACATTTCTATATTACTACCATGCAATTTATAAAAGTTTGAACAAGTATTGTTCAATTGTTCAAAGGTGGAACAATTTATAAAGGTTTGGAAAAATATTGAAGAAAATGAGATATAGCTGGCTCAGTGCCTCAGCATCAGGAGAATCTAGCTTGTGACTAAAAGACAAGATTTAAATGATTGCTATATTCCATGTCTCTATAGTCTTTGACATAAACCATATCTTATGTTCATAAGAACTCCAGATTAGGAAACATCATAGCATCACACCTTAATTCATTTCTGGCTATAGTATCTTTTATTTAATATTTGTAAAAATCTTTTTTTTTAATTTTCAAAAAAACTTGTAAGAAATGAATATTAAAGTGGAAGAGATAAAATTAGCTGGAAGAGAAGTTATAAAGGTAATTTCTTGAATTTCAAAAGCAATTTTTTCAAAAATGCTTGTGCATCTACTAATGGTCCTTAAGCAACTTTTTTTCTTAGTAAAATCATGTGTTGGATAAATGCAAAATTTAGGATTAGCCTGGCTAACAAATTTTGACTCCCATTACACAGGGAAGCTATAAGCTCTCTGAACTGGAAGTTAAAACTCGTAACTCATCTTGTCTTAACACACTTTACTTGTTCATCTTAGTCATTCTTCACCTAATTATATTTGAGATTATAACAGAAAAAGTATATATTGAATTGTTTCTTTTGGTGGTATATAGTTCATCTCTGAGCTCATGAAGGCTTATATAGAGAAAACTGATTCATTTAGTCCAACCCCTTCAAGTTGTTAGACTCTTAATCCTTTAAAGCACCATTAAGTGAAAAAGATTCTGAAATCACCAAAAATAAGTTACAAATCCCAAACACTTTTTAGTTGTGAAGCCCTGTGATACTAAATCAGATTCTTACTGAGTGTCCATTTCCATACAATCTTTTTTTAAATGATATATCGTTCTTATATGCTTCCTTGCCTACTTT
This sequence comes from Myrmecobius fasciatus, assembly GCA_023553655.1. Taxonomy (NCBI): domain Eukaryota; kingdom Metazoa; phylum Chordata; class Mammalia; order Dasyuromorphia; family Myrmecobiidae; genus Myrmecobius; species Myrmecobius fasciatus. Next base: position 569,793 of record JAJPUD010000767.1, on the reverse strand, counting down.
CTCAATCCACAACATATTATATTTGAATTCATAACCAGAAAGCCTGAATTCCAGTCTTGTCATTGCAACTAGATAGCTATTTAACTTTAAGCAATTTGCTTAATTCCTTTCAGCCTCAGTTTCCTCATCTCTTAAATGTGGATAATAATAACCTCTCTTACCTCACAGAGCTGTTATGAGGATCAAATGTAATTAAGTAGGAGAAAATGCCTTGCAAACTGTTGAATTATACACCTCTTAAGGATGGTATTTGGATCATAGAATCATAAATTTAAAGCTGGAAGAGACAGACATTCTAGGTGATTTAGGCTGTTGTTTATTCATTTCAGTAATGTCTGATTCTTATTGTCCCCATTTAGGATTTTCTTGGCAAAGATACTGGAGTGTTTTACTATTCCCTTCTTCATCTCATTTTGCAGATGAGGAAACGGAGGCAAACAGGGATATGTGGCTTGCCAGAGTCATACAGCTGCAGTAAATACCTGAGGCCAGATTTGGTTCATGGAGATGAGTCTTTTTGGCTTCAGGCCTGGCACTATATTTATTGTACCATTTAGTCTATCTTCTTTTAGAAATGTAGAAACTGAGACCCATTAAAATTGAGGGATTTGGCCACGGTCAAACAGATTGTTAATAGGAAAATTAGGATTTCCATTTGGGATCCTTTAACTCCAAATTTAGTACTTTTTACAGCATATGGTACTGCCTTTAATGATTAGGCTATTGTTATTAGACAGAGACAATTAGACAATTTACCATCTGATTTTTAAAAAATACATTATTAACAGAGAGAGCATTCTTGAACTGTGTATTACAGGAGCAAGTTGTGCTTCACTCATACCTCATGAACCTCTAAGAGATTTGCTCCTTTACAGGGCACTATACTAATGGAAATCCATAATGAGAGTATTAAGTGATAATAGTAGACAAAAAGTAGAAATCTCATTTTATATTTATATGGGGGGGGGAGTGTGCTACTTAAAGGCACAGCTCATGTGTCACCTACTATAAGAAACTTTTCCTACTCCCACATTTATTGTTCTCTCCCTCCATTTATATGACCTTACATGTCATATTAGTGGCTCACCACCATGACATAAATGCTTCCCACCTTTACCTTTGCCCTGTCTGGTTTATCATTTAGCACAGTGTCTGGCACACAGTTGCTTAGATGCTTATTGTTTCCACACCTCCCCTTATATTGTAAGCTCCTTGAAAGCAGGGAGAGCCCCTCTTCCCTCTTTAAGTATCTCTAACACTATGTACAGTGCCCAGCACATAGAAAGCACTTAATAGATGTTCACTGATTAAATGTCTAATTTCCTTAGAATTCAGCACAGGCACCAGTTCCTGTGGTGAAATCGTTTCATGTTCCCATGTTACCCAATTGTAGTGTTGTTCCTCCCTAATCTGTCTTTTATTTCAATTCTTAATGTGTATGTACATATACACACAGAGAGAGATTCATATATGTATGTATATATAACATATTCATCTATATTCTATAGATATATACATAGAAATATATAGAAATATTTCTATATATTCATATGTATATAGGTATTTTTACATTCTTATTGTCTTCCTCATTAAAATGTAAAATCCTTGATGGGAGAACCAAATCTCCAGCATTTAGTATAGTTACTGCTACATGGGCTTTTCTTGTTTATCAATTATTCTACTACTGTTACATCTACTGTTATGACATTGACCACTGCTATCTAGATAGCTAGCTAGTATTTATATAGTGCTTTAATATTTACACATATTATCTTATTTTATCCTCCTAATTGCCCTAAGCTGTAGTTGCTATTATTTATCTGCATTTTACAGAAGAGTAAACTGAGACTGAGAGAGATTGAATGACTTCCTCAGCATCATGTAATTAGTGTATGGGGCTGAATTTGAACTTGGGGGACCAGCACTCTATTCCAGTAGTTAGTTTCCTAGAAAGAACTGTTATATATCTTCATTTTTTTTAAATGTTGCAGTCCCCCTCCCCTTTATCATTAGGATGTAAGCTTCTTGATGTCAAGGAAAGTTTTTGTCTTTGTATCCTAGTATATAACACAGTTCCATGAACATTCATTTTTTAAACTTATAATTTCCTCCTGACCAGGCTTTTTTCTATTAATCAACAGTTGAGGTACTCCTTATATACTTGGAGAGTTTCTGGGAATTCTGAGAGGATAAGTGATATCTCCAGGGGCACATGTCCAGGATGTATAAGAGGTAGAACTATTCACTACATCTTGCTGCCTCTCTTTTTGAAAAGACAGAATATCACCCAGAACAAGCTTTACTATAATCCTTATACTTAGGTCAGGTCTTCCTGTCTCTGGGCCTAGCTGCCTCCCTAAAAAAAAATAGGAGTTACTGGTTTAATTTACTAGTTGATTTGATTTTATTCTTATCACATCAAAAACACATGTAGTAGTTATTTTTAAGTAAGTCTTAACTTATTTTATTCTTATTGTTCCAAAGTAGTTTATTATAGTAGTGTGATCATATGTAAAGATGAATGACTAGATTCCAGTATATCTTATTTAGATTTGCTTCCTCATTTAAGCAATGGTGTGTGTTTTTTAAAACCAATTCTTATGATTCTTATATTTTTATATGATTCTATATATTCTTCTTATGAACCCCCAAAAAGTTCAGACAATGTCACTTACACTAAATAGATGCCAACATTATTCTTAGGATGTTCATAGTTTCATGGTATTCCCTTTGTAATATTGATTGGTGTTTGCCAGTTGTTGAGGCTGAATATTTCTGTTTCTTTGATAGTTTTTATATAGTATGTCTTTTTGGTAGAGAAGGTTTCTTTTATAGATTGCAAGAACATCAGTTTTGTCATCCTAAATTAAGATTTGAAAGGCAGTATACTATGATACTTAGAGAACTAGCCTCAGTCAGGAAGGACTTAGTTTAAATGTGATTCCAGCCTCATTATTTAAACTTTCCGTGATCCAGTAAGCTACCTAAGACTAGAAATTGAAGAATGATGGCAGATTTACTTTAATAGAATATATTTCCTCACTGGAAATTCCCTACACCAATAAAAGACCCTTTATACAAAAGTCAAAATTTATAGTATCAAAGTTAAAGACTATGTGGTTGTCATAATTCAGGTATTAGTCTGAGTAATTTTGAATACATATTTGCAGAATGGACAAATGAAGTATTGTTTATGCTCTGGAAAGACTTTTGGTTCCTCTAGCAAAAGAAAAAAAAAAAAAAAAGAGGGGCAGCTAGGTGGCACAGTGGATAGAGCACCAGCCCTGAAGTCAGGAGGACCTGAGTTCAATCTGGTCTCAGACACTTCCTAGCTGTGTGACCATGGGCAAGTCACTTAACCCCAAGCCCCAGCAAAAAGCAAATAATAATAATAATAATAATAATAATAAAATAAAAATAAAACAAAAGAAAAAAAATAATGTAATGAATACCTGAAAAAGTACAAGCTATAAAGCAAAATATACATTGCATTTTTAAAGATGTTTATCTTATATTATTTATTTACTTTATATAACAATTCTAGATAAAAAATTTAATTTCTAATTTTCCATAAAGCATGTTCCACATATCATTATTTCTTTCAACTCTGCCAACTTCATAAAATTGTTTTTGGGAAACTGCTTTGTAAACTTTTTAGTATATGGATTCCTCCTGACTAAGCTTGTATTTGAAACTGTTAGGAAGTAATATTAGTATAAGTATTTAGCATTCTGTGGTTATTTTAGGTCCCTGACTTCCTTTAAATTCCAACTAATTCCATACAGCAGTTAGGTGGCACAGTTGATAGAGCACAAGACCTGCAGTCAAGAAGACCTGAGTACAAATAATTTCCCTCTTCTCTACCCACCCCTTCCAGACTTACTAGCTGTGTTACCCTGGGCAAGTCACTTAATCCTGTTTGCTTCAGTTTCCTCATAGGTAAAATGAGCCAGAAAAGGACATTACAAACCAATCCACTATCTTTCTCAATGATACCCCAAAGGATTTATGAAGAATCAGAAATGAATGAAATCCTACCTTCTATAGGTATATAGAAAGTATAGGTATATATCTTCCAACTCTTATTAACAATAACAGTGCCCCCTCCATTAATTATTTCCTATTTATCCTGTATGTAGCATGCTTTGCAAATATTTGTGAACATATTGTTTATCTTCCCATTAGATTTTAAATTTCTTGAGGACAGATATTGTCTTTTGCTTCTTTCTATATCCCTAGTGCTTAGCACAGTGTCTGGCCCATAGTAGCAACTTAATAAATTGAGCTGAAATTTTGCTGTCTATTATGTTTTTTCTTAGTACATACCTTGTCTTCCTAGATAGACTATAAGTTACTCAAGGGCAAAGAACAACTGTGATAGTTAATTAACACATTAAAATAAAATTCTAGACTGCCAAAGAAAAAAAATTCAAAGTATCATTCTGCTTATTGTTAACTGAAATATTTATATTTATTCATTGAAGATGGGTTACTTATTTTATGTCCCCATGCCCCTAATAATGTACTTCAGTGACATTTATCTTCATGGTAACTCATTAATAGCAAACTCTATACATATGCACACATATATATTGCTTCTATTATTAAATCACTTGCCTTATTTAAGTAGATGAACTGTAATTATTATTATCATGTATAGAGTAGATGAAGCCTGCTCCAACCTAATAATTTTCCATGCCATCAGTACATTATAAGCAAACACTGCTGTGGTGGTGTTTATCCTTTTGTCTGAAAAGAGAATAGAATGATTTGGAACTGCCCTCTTGTAATGTTGTTTCACCTCATTTCATATTTTTCAAAACCATTTAAAGACATTATGTAGGACTTGCATGTATAGTGAAAAGTCTTATAATCTTTATGATAGGAACATGGCATATGTTCTTGTTAAAGACAATTTGAAAACCTTTTGCAAACAATGGCATATTTAAATATATGTATTAACTCTAATATTTTATATTTAAAGGGCCATCATTTCACCTATAATATTTTCAGTACACATGTAATAAAAAAGAAAACCATTTGTTACAGATTTAGGGAATATTAAATGCTTGGACCTGATAACAAGGCTAGGCCTTATGCCAAACCATTTGAACAACTAGTCACATATACACTATGATAAATAATACTAAGGTGAAGAAAAAAACACCTGGATATATGTATGTGAATACATATATGCATGCATATATGTATATATTTATACACATATATGTGTCTGTATATATAAATATATTTACACACATGGTATAGAAGGAAGAAAGAAGCTGCTTAAAAGAAAAGACCAAGATTAAGCATAAATAAATAATTTGCAGGATTTATTGCTCATGATTATTATGCCAAGTAATGTGTGAATTGGTCATCAGATCAAAAGTGAGAAAAAATTCATCATCATCTACTCAGTTTGGGAAGGTTTTATTAATTTTCACCAGGGGACAGGATTGTTTTTATATAAAATGTCAAATTTTCTTGAGTATAAGAAATGAGCCAAAACCTTTGTGACATCATACTGTATAGGGGACAAATGATAGCCCTATACTTAATAGTAGAAAACAATTCTATTCTCTAAATCATCAACATTAACTCATTAATTTCATCTAGGTTTCCATGAGGTGCACATTTTTATTTATTATGAGCACAGAAGTTGTGAACTGGGGAAATTATAGCAACAATAATAATAACTATCATTTATAGTAGATTTTAAAATTTGCAAAGCACTATATGATATTACCTAATTTTATCCTATAACCATGAGAAATAGGTTGTTACTTGCCTGTGTTCACTTAAGTAATTAATATATGAGATTAGAAATGAATCCACTTTTCTTACTCCATGTTTGCTGTGACACCTAGCTTCTAAAATAGAAGGAAGAGATTGTTGATAGACTCATTCATTTAGTCCATCAGGCAATGTTTTAAACAGTGGGGATACAAAAGAGGCAAAAGATGATCCCTGCTTTTCCAGAGTTTACATCTCGTGGTGGAGACAACATGCAAATATTTATAAAGCGAACTATGTAAATGATTAATAGGAAATAATTAATAGAAGGAAGATAGAATAATTAAGAGGGGTTGGTAAAGGCTTCCAGTAAAAGATAGGATTTTAGTTGGAATTTAAAAGTTAAGTCAAGTAAATCAGTAATGGAACTGAGGAGAGAAAATGTTCCAGTATGGTATGGAAACCTTAGTCTGGTACGGGGGACCACGAGAGAAAATAACCAGAGCTAAGAGATGGAAGATCTTGTTTATGACTCTTAGATTGTGAATCTGAGGGACTACAAAGATGAGGTTTCAATCTAAAATAATAGGAAAAGTGGGGAAGATGAATTTTAAACAAAAAAATAATGACTTCGGTTTTGGAAATGTTTAGTTTGTTGTCCAACAGACATCCAGTTCATCTGAAAGGAAATTGGAGAGGTAAGAATTGAAGTCAGCAGAAAGTTTGGGATAGAAATGTAGATCTGAGAATCATCAGTATAGAGATAATTAAATTCATGGGAGCCAATGAAATCACCAAGGAAAGAAGAATAAACAGAAAAGATAAGAGGACTGAGAACAGAAACTTGAGTAACTCCTATGGTTTAGCAGTCAGTTTCTGTAAGATAGTACAACAACAGAGACAAAGAAAGAGTGATCAGATAGATTAAAGGGAAAACTAAGAAAGAATAATGCCCTGAAACTTTGAGAGAGAAAAAGAGTTATCAAGAAGGAAAAAGTGATCATCAGTGACAAACACAGCAAAGAGGTCAAGGAGAATGAGGATTGAGAAAAGGCCATTGGATTTGGCAGCTAAGAGACCATTAATAACTTGAAAAGAGCAGTTTCTGTAAAATGATATTGTTGGAACCTGAATTTTAAGGGAGGGTTAAGAAATGAGATAAGACACACACAAAAAAAAAGAAATGAGAGAAGAGAAAGTAGAGACACCTATCGTGGACAGTTTTTTGGAGATGTTTAGCTACAGGGGACAGAAAAGATAAAGACAATAGTTGGTGAGAATGGAAGGATCAAGTGAATTTTTTTTTCAGAATGAGGGAAACATGGTGCAAACAATAGGGAATGACCCTGTCTACAGGGAGAAACTGAAAATAAAAAAGTGGTAATTAAAGAGAGTGCAATCAAATGGAAGAGATGGGATGGAATGTGATTACTAGACTGAGTAGAAAGATTCTTGGTAAATTAAGGTCACTTCAGCATGTGAGATATGGTGAAGAAGGAGATAATGGCAAAAGGCATCTGAGTATGGGTTGTGTTGCTCAATTCAGAGGTAGAGAATTTTTTGGAAAGTAGGTGATTTTATGAATGTTATTGTTTGACCTAAAAGAGTTGAAAGTTAAGACCTTAAAACATTGTAGATATTTTATGAGCAAAATGCAACACTTACCATTTCATGTATCTAAGACATATAGTGGTCAATGAATACAAATTATTGTCCCATAAGCCAGCCACACAATCTTTTTCTAAAAGTTTTTTCACATACTCTACTTTCCTAAAACCTATTTTTCTGAGCAAAAGTTTTCTTTGGCTAACTCCATTTTCTTATAGATTAGAAGAAAGTTAGCTGGATACTAAAATATAAAGTTAAAAATAAGGATAGGTTGGGGATGGTAAAGTTACTGGCAACATTCATATAACGAAGTCCTGCTGCTTATGACTGTAGTTTATAAAACATCAGTTAGAATTCATTTTAAAAAGATGTGATAATCTTATTTTTTCTGCAGCTGAAAATATAAAAGTAGCATTCCTGAATCCCATCTTAAAAGGAAAGGGGGGAAAAAATCTATTATGTTGAACTCCATCAAAAACTTGCTGTTGTCTTTTTCTCTTAGTCCTTCACTAAAAAAGCTAATAAAATATCATGATTACTTGCAGAAATGGAAGGAATTGCAGAAGATTTTATTCATGAAGATATAAAATATTTGAGTACTTCCTCTTCCTTTCTAATTTCAGATAAAAAAATTCCCTTCATCAGTCTTTTGTAAAAGGAAGGATAATGTCTTTTTTAAGTTAAAAATAGAAATAGGAATGAGAAACATTATTGGAAAAAATATAATAGTTGCTCATTGTTTGATTTTTCTATAATCTTGCTTGGGAAAAAGTAATAAAAATAATAGAATCACCGGTCCCTAGAGCTAGAGTCTGAGTGAAAATCTCAGGCCATCTAGCTTATACCTCTCTTTTTTACAGATAAGAAACTGAGGTCCAGGAGAGGCTGAGTGCCTTAAATGTCATACAGGTAGTAACTGTTAAAGATACAATTTGAACCACATTTGACTTCAAAGCCAATGCTCTTCCAAAAAAAGAAAAAAAAAGGTTTTGTTTTTTTTTTCTTTTAAATAATTAAAAGTATTCTTCAGCAATTTGCATAACTTGGTGACTTCCACTTAGAAGACTTTGGGAATTAAGGATTTCAGAAGATTATTTTTCAGTACCACACAGTTAAATAAATCATATCTACTCAGTGCCTTTTTCCTACTGCTAAAATTTTCCCCTGCTTAATTTTTCTAATGTTTGTAATTAAGTTCTCCACAGGCTCCTTAGATTAGAGATTTTCACCATTCATAAAACAAGCAAACATACTTATGCTCTGGTGAATAAAAATCTTTTCTCAAGATTTTTTTTCAGCTTTCATTAAAATCCATTTTTTTCATGAGTTTACATTAAGTACAACTATATCATACCTTAGGAGATATACAAAGAATATTTAATTGAATATAATAATTTCTGACAATTTATCTGTTTGCTTGAAATTAACTCATACTAATATGTCAGACTTTTTTATTCATTTGTATTTACTTATTGATCATTTTTAAAATGAAGTATTATTACTAGAAATATGCTTTTTCAACTCCATGTCTAATAATTTAAAAATCTTCCCTAAAATAATTTTGAGGGATCATTCTTGACTCAGGGTTAGTTTGTGCTCAGTGTTTATTACATTATTAATCATTTTGTTTCTGAAATATAGTTTTTCCCCTCATTTTATATCATGTTACACATGAATGAAATAAGTTTAAAGAATTGTGTATTTGCTCTCTCCTTCCTATACTTTCCCCCAAATTCACCCTACTTTCCCTTACCCAGTTTATTCTTCATTTAATACTCCTAGAACTGTCATTTGTGTTGTGAAAATGGTCATTCAAATTTGTAAGATTACTTTTTATTTGAAAAGTTTAAGAAGCTGTTGTTTAGTTACCCTGATTTCTGAGAAAATTGAAAATATCTAGAAATACTTTTGTAATACAAATTGCATTAAATGTGTTAAATGAGTGAAAAATGGGGCTTTTCTTTCTTTTGGAAAATGACAATGAAGAACTATAAAAAAGGTAAATGTGTTTATGTGGATAACAAATTTTGTTATATTAATTGAGTTAGAATCAGTACTTATATTCTTATCCTCTGAGGGTTAAGATTTATAGGACTTAAATATTTTCCTTTCAGACACCGAATTTGATGTTCTTTAAAAGGGAAATGAACTTCCTGGCTTTTTAATAATGTGAAGCTCTTTGTTGGAATTAAAAGTGATTATAAATTCAAAAATTTTAGGGGAGTCACTTTGGATAATTTTGTCATTTTTTTAAAGTGGTGGTACATAGCAAATTCACATACACATATGATCATGCAGTGGCCATTTACTTATCTTTACAGATTTAAAAGATGTCTTTCTTTAGGTAATGCATATAATATGAAGACTTGGATGTAGCTGTAAAAACAACAGCAACAATATTATGATAAATTATACTGCCATTCTGTATTTCCAAGGAATTTTTTTTTGTATTTATATATATATTTCTACAATAATTCCAGATTTGGAGGTTAGAAATAAGAGTGAAGTACCCTGAAAAGTATCACATGATGGCACTGTTTCCATTTCCACATCCAATATTATGAAATCAAGCTATCATAAACTGGCATTAAAAATGGTGTGCAATACCAATGTATTGATATAATTTTTGTAAAATAAAATTCTAACCATTATGGTTATAAATATAGGTATTGAAATAGATCGATAGAGTCCTCAGAAAGCATTTTGTATATTTCTGTTGTCTTATTTTGGTTATAGAGAAACAAATTTAGGATATTTGATTTTTAATATTATAGTAGGCATATTAATTAATGACAAAGTCATTCATTAATTGTTTTTGTGTAAATAAAAATTTTATGTTATATTTTTATTTTAGTTAGGCAAGAAAATGACTACATATTATATGCAAAATTTTTAGCATAAATTTGATCATTAGTTCAAAGACATTTTGGAGAAATAGAACAGAAATAACCTCAAATGATAGGAGTATCAGAAGGCACAGTATCTGGCAACCAATAAAGTAAAAGTTTGAGTGTAGTTGTCACTAACATATAAATGTAAATAGGATTGTCATTTGAGGAACATAGACTTTCAGGTGCTGAGTTTTGCAGATACTGTATGTATCATGTGTGTGAATGTGTGTATATGATGCAAGGATATTTTTTCCCTTTACAAAGTGGAAATCATAAATGTGATGTTCATTTATACTAAATGAAACACAATTGATTTGACAGCAGAGATGATTACAGATGAATCATGTACTACAGTATTAGAACTCATCACCAAATTTTATCCCTAATGTGGTATTAGCTAAAACAGGTATTAATGCATCTTCACAGTAGCAGAAATATTGTAAAGTGATGTAGAACTGTGAAAAGAAAGAAAAGGAATCCCCACTATTAATGCTGAAGCAACTAATAGCCAGGACTTGGAACTGTGCCAAGCAGGGTGCTCAGACTCCAGTAATCTACTTTGCAAGTGTTAACTTTTCTTAAACTGTATGGCCATTTTATTTTGACATCATTAAAATGGGGATGGGGAAATGACTGGTCTAAAATTTACCTGCTAGTGGTATGATCTTGATTATGGGGCAAAGAAGCACATCATGTAAGAAGTTCTATTATTCACTAGTGTTCCATTCTTTTGGGGCAGAGGGAGGGGGAGGCTTATAAATCATCACTGTTCCATCAGTGAGTAAATAATTGCAAAAGAGACAATCCATTTAATAAAATGCTTTTAAAAAGTTTTGTGATAGTGGATAATGTGCTTTAACAATTTAAAGAGAATTATTTCTGTTGTTGAAAACGACAAAGACTTAACAGCACTCATTTATTGAAATTAATTAAATGGATTTCATTTGATGTTTAGAAGGTTTACTTGGAGATAATAAAAATGTGTTGTTTAAGTAAACTTTCATGAATGCTTTCCTGCACCTTGGAATTTCAGGAAGATAGGGTCATAATGCTTGTTTAGGGAATGTTATAATCTTTAATATATTATTTGATCCTAAAAATTTAGAAAAATAAAATTTCTGGTATTGTTTTAAAGATGTTTATTGGTCTAATAGTAGAGGTGAATTCACTTGGAATGTTTAAACTGTAAAAGAGAAAACATATTTTTTCACACGGTCTATTCATTTGTTCAGGTAATATAAAGGGGAAAATCAGCATACCAAGTAGGAGATTTCCATGCTCACTGTATTTCACCATGCAAATTACTTACAATTTCCAAATGCCAGTGTTACTTTTCAGGACAAATTTCATACAAAAGGAATTCAGTGATTATTCATCCAGTTTAATTAATTCAATTAAATAAGTCTGATGCTGTCAGGTGTTCTTTTAATAATTGAATCAACATGCAGATACATAATAAGCATAAAAGCGTTTCTATGGCTGCAGTTAATTTAGATCCAAAAGAATCTGCTATTCCTCCACATTTGATATAGATTATTCTATAATATTTCAGTAATGGGTTGCACAAAGGCTGGCTTTTAATTCTTTGCTTTCTCAAATGCCTTTATATATAATGGTTTAAAACAGAAGGTGTTTAAGAGAGGATGACCTTTTTTCCATTACCATGGTTCCTATCATTAATGCATTATAATTTTCTTTAGAAGCCTAGAAAAATGTGTATGTGTGCAGTATGTAGCAGGTGAGAACCAAGGTATGTTAGTGAAAATTTAGAATTATCTGTTACTTTTTAAAAGAGAAAAAATGTATTCTTAGGATTAATTTTGATTATATTTTACCTTCCAACCCCTATTAACCTTTGTGTTAGTTTAAACTAACCTTATATGTTATATTCACTAGACTTAAAAGTTTGGGCATTTGTAATTAGAATAGTTAAGTTACTTAGATGCTGAAGATAATGCCTTGTAACTAAATTTAAATTAAGTAAAGTGTTACTTTGTTTTGATCTCTGTCCAAAAGTAATAGTCAACTCTCATATATGGAATTAAATTATAGAACTATTTAATGATATATAAGGGGAAAAAAACGAGTAAATGATTTACTTAGCTCTCAGTAGTGCTTGATGTCATAATTGTTGTAAATATTAATTGCTGTGCTAAAAATGTAAGCAAGCCGATTTTATATTAGATGAAAAATGAAAATAGTCTGTGTACTGGTAAATAGATAATCATACAAAAGTAATTGGGGTTTTAAAACCCCAATCTATTCTGCCAGCATGAGCTCGTTTGCATGTTAATCACAAGAGTGATTTCCTACTTCACAAGGAAGTCCACACTCTTTCATAACCACTTTTAATTGCATTTAAAATGGTTCAGGGTTGTAACATTAGAAATGAAGGCGTATCTGTGTCAAATTAATAAAAATGTTCCTGAAAAATCTTTATAGACTATAAATACTGTAATATTTTAAGGGCTTCTATTTTTAATTGGAATATGTAAAGATCCATTACATAATTTCAGTGATATTAATAATAGTGTAGTTATGATATGATGGGCATTTTAAAAAATATATGATCAGTGGAAATATAATCTTGAAGACAGAACAGTTATGTTAAACTTGTATTTGGAATTTTCTCCATATATAATTATAATAGAAAATTATTCATTTTAAAACTGATATAATTGGGCAATACAATTGCAATCTCATACTATAGAAAATTTCTTGATAAAAATTAATTCACTATGAAACAATGTTTTGTGTTAATTAATTACATAGGTCAGTTTTATAGATTTTCCTAGCAAATGATTTTATAATCATTCTAGGAAAGCAAATTGATTATTCTTAGTAAAATTCTGCAAGATCAACAAGAAATTTTATTAATAAGATACTAAAAATGTTAACATTGAATCATTGTTAAACTTTAAATTATGATTTAAGAATATTTTATTAATTATAGTTTTAAAATTCTACAATACAATAGAAAAACCTATGCAATTAAAAATGTATTGTTGATATTTTGGAAAAACATTAATCTTTGAGGTCTAATTAAAGTAAATGATGTTCTAGTTTCATGTAATGAAAATCAGTATATCACCTCTATAATCTATAAAAGGCAAGTATCAGAGTTAAAATTATTTATTCTCAAAAGACAAGAAAGTATGGTTGCTTTGGAGTAAAATGGGTTAAGTGTAAGTCTAATCATTCTTAAAGATGTAAAAACTAATTTTTTTAGTTCTTCTTTTAAAAGTCCTATATATTAAAAGATGAAAAGTTTGAGCATTAAAGAAAAATTGCTCACAATTTTAAAGAGGGTATATTTGCTTTCATCACCAGGTGTTCTTTCTAATATAAATGACCAAGATGATGTTTCCATAACATAGCTTGGGGTGCTCTGGAGATTAAAACTACCAAAACAGACCTATTAAATTTTTCATAGGGAGGGTCCACGAGGGATAATAAGCCAATATTCCTTGTCCCATATTCCAGATGTTTTATGTAATTCTGCATCTTTCAAAACCTAAATCGTAGCTTTTCCAGAAAAAAAAAAAGTGTTCTATGGAGACTGAGATGAAAGGAAAGAACTGTTGAAATGTTAATTTTACTATCTGCTGTTGAGGTCTGCTACCTTTTTGTATTTTTTTTTCTTACTCCCAGTAGCTTAGTTCTGTTTTATGAATGTTGTGGTATTTCAGTTGTTTGAAGTTTAGAAACTTGGAGCATGAGTTTGACTTAACAAAACACAGTGCCACATGTTCTATGACACAGTGATGGATGGATGATCTTTGATCCATGTGATTCCCTCTGTCCACTTCAGTGTATTGAGAATTATTAAAATATTCCCTAAATATGAAAACTGTCAAGACCATTAGGTAAAATGTTTAAAAAAAGGAAAAATGAGATTCATTCCTTTTATGTTGTATAAGCTTTGTTAATTTGTATAGTAAGGTTACGATAAAGTTGGCAAAAACAAGCAGAAATTACCATGTTTCATTCTTTGTTTTTTCTTTTAGGGACCACTATATTTTCCCTTCTTCCATTGATCTGAAGCTGAGTTGTTGGGGTTTTTTTGGTTTTTTTTTTCTGAGACATTAAGAAATTATTCAGTTGCTTTTAGTGATGAATCAGTTCTAGGATGACTAGTTTGAGTGAAGTTTCTTTGACCAGAAGCTTTAAAACACATGTATCCTAGCTATTCTCAAGTTACTTTCTCTTTTTTTTAAATTAGAAGAACTGGGTCTAGGTATGAACTTTGTGATTTTATAACTGTATAATTTGTGGAAAGTCAGTTTACCTCTTAGACTTTCAGTTCTCATCTACAAAAAATGAGCACTAATACTTGCACTACCAAAGTGACAATGTTGTTATAAAGATAATTTGGATGATGCACTGTTACAACAAAGCCCTGTACTTTACAAACCTATATGATCATAGTCACACACAATAAGTTTATAGATTATGTAGTCACATAAGATTGCCAAGCACGAATAATTTCATGTCAGCATGGCAGGAGGTTCCAGTGGATTATCCCACTTGGCCCTGTGTATTAGAATTAGATAAAAGCGTAGATGGCATGCTCATCAAATTTCTAAATGGTGTTGAATTAGAGGAGGGGCAGATGGATTATTAACATATTGGGTTACAGGGTCAGAATCAAAAAAAAATTCTTGATAGGCTAAAGCAGTGGACTAGAGCTAATGAAATGACATCTAATAGGGATAAATTAAATTCTTACACTTGGGTACCAAAATTTCCAATTTCACAAGTGGGGGAAGACATAGATAATACTTTTATAAAATAGGACTTTTAATGGTGTGCAAACAACATGAATGGAAAGAGTATTATGTGGCATTAAAAAAGCCAGTGCATTGAGAGAGTTATAAGTTGCAAGGGAAAAAATTGGGATATACCTTTTTGTGTTCTGCTTTTATTAGTCCTCATCTAAAGTACTGCATTTCGTTATGAGTTCTACAGTTCAAGAAAGATGTTGATGGTCTGGGGAATTTCCAAAGGGGTAGCAACTAGGGTGGTAGAGAACTTTGATTTCATATCATTTGAAGGAATCAGAAATTTTTATCATGGAAAAGAGAATACTTGGGAAATGTGTTTTATAGGCTGTAGCATAGGAGAAAGATTATTTGACTAGTTCTGTTTGACTTGAGAGGGCAGAAGCAAAAACAATAATGGGAGGAAGCTGCCAAGAAGAAAATATAGGCTGTCTTGAAAAACGTGTTAATCATTAGAGCTGTACAAAAGGCAATGGAGTACCTTGAGAGAGTTGATTCCCATGTTGATAGTCTTTAAGCCAAGAATGAATGACCACTTTTTGTTTATGCTTTAATGGGGATTCCCTTTGGATGTAGGTTAGAGTATATGGCTGCTGAGGTTCCTTCTAATTCTCAAATTCTATGATTTCATGACTGTGGTTGTGAACTCTTTTTGGAGAGAGTATATCCACATTGATGAAATCATAATTATTAGATGAGTTATCAAACAAAAATAAAGATCAAATGAGTTGACACATGAATTGCTTTATCCTATTAAAAAAACGAGTAGTCATCATAACTAGCATTTATATAAAACTTCAAAGTTTACCAATCCTTGACTTTTATTTAGCTCATTTGATTCTCAAAATAACCCTGTGAGGTGATAGGTGCTATTATTATCCCCATTTTTTCAGATGAGAAGACTACAGCTGAAAGAGGTTACTTTTCCGTCTTGCACTTGCCCAAGAGGCACACAAGAAGTGAAGAAACTTCACTGCAGTATACTTTATAATCATAAACTTTTATTATCATTGTTATCTTACTGAATAACTAATGCAAGGATATAATCATATATATGTTTAGAGTTTTGTCTTTCTTCTATTAAATTTATCTTCTAAGTTGTATTCAGAGAAAGATCTGATTTTGTCCATACTTATTTTTGTATCCCAAGCTGTTACAACACACACACACACACACACACACACACACACACACACACACACAGAGGCTGTCATTTGAAAAATAAAGTATCCTTACTTTTTATGTATCAAGTCAGCAGAATAGATGTTGTACAGACAAAAGACCATTGTGCTTAAAGTCAGTAAGATCTGAATTCAAATTCTCTACATGTGACTCTTTATAGGTTGTATAACCTTACATCTGTTTCTTAAACAATTTGGGTATCTTCAAAACAAACATTTGCCCATTGAATTAAACTGATCTCATCAGTTTGTTAGTTAAGTTAGAAATAGTTGATTCTAACAAATAATTAATAAACAGTTAATAACTTTTAATGTCTGGTTAATTCATTCTGAACAATTGAACTGAATTTTTTGGAAGGTTACTCCAATATATTTCTATTATGACATTTATTCTGATGGCTTTATTTGCCAGCTTAATTGCCAATAAAAATAACCTCATAATTAAAATTGGCATCCCTATTTCACTTTCTTGTAAATCCCAAAACATCATAGTTATAATTTCTGCTTAGCATACAGTATGTTCTTAATTGATGTTTTAAAAACTTGATTTGCCTTTATGAAGCTTAAGTCTCCACAAACTGATGACTAACAAAACAAGCTATCTTTATAATGCCCAGAACATGTGAATGAAAGGGAATGTTTGTCACCTCCAGCTGTTTCATATATACAGCACCTAAACAACCATATGTTTTCAAATGTTTTGAGCAATGGTGTTATATTGATACAGTCTGGGGAAAAAAATTGAGTCAAAGTTAGTTAGGAGAATTACCTTTGTTGTTTAATGATTAACTCCAAAGGTTAATGTAGAAAAGTTGTTTGCAAACTTTGAACAATTTATGATATTGACCAGTGTAGAAATAGGTGAACATAAGTTAATTTAAATTTTTTTTGAGGTGGGTATTGTTGTATGCTGACCATATGTTCAGTATAATATTTTTGTCTTTGATTGAAGGTAATATAAATTGCTGATTCAAACTTCCTCTCATAGACTGACATTTACAACCTCTTGGAGAAAATGAATCTTCCCAGGAGCCCCAGATACTTTATATCATAAAAGCCTGAAAGCCTCCCCTGGCCACTGTTGTGTTATATTGTGACCCAATAGTATTTCTTAATGTTGCTTTTTAAATATTTGAAATACAACGAAATTACTTTTTAATTTAGTTGTTTTTTTTTTACTTTTGCACTTAGACCTTATCTGCTTGTAACTTCATCAGATCATACAGTTCATTCCTACAGATAGAATCTTTTGTAGTTTAAACATTTTATTTCAAAAATTGAAATTATTTGAAATATATCTAGAGTTCTTTTGGAAGTATTTGTTTGTAATAGATCATGATGTTACATCAAATATTCACATTTTATTCATACACACATCCCATAATTGAAATTTTAAAAAAGTTTAAAGAATAAGTAAAGAGTTCATTATACTGTTTTTAAAGCTTCCATTTGTAAACATCAACATATTGAGAAAACAAGTTATATGGTTCTTTTTTTTGTTCACCTAGAATATTTCAAATAATTGCTTAATATCTAGTGATTTCATCAGCATTTTCTAGTTGATTTCTTGAACTTGTTAGTCTGTATTTTCTAAATTATACTATCATGTTCTTCATTTACTAATGTTACTTTCCAAGATATACTGCTGCTTTTTCAAATATTATGCACTTAAGTATTCTAGAGGAGATCATAAAATTAAGAAAGTACCATAAAACAAGTAGATGTTGAATTTTGTGAGATATGATAGGAAATAATTAGATCAACTCTGAAGTTAACTGAACAGGATGTAAAGTTAGGGAGAAAAAATGGTCATTGTTGACAAAACTGAACTATATTCTTGGAAGAAGAGATTTCTCTCTGGACACTTAAAAAAAACTCTTAGTAGAGACATTAATTATTCTACTAAAAACTTAACAATCAGTTTTATTGATTCAGCCATCTCTTAATCCATCTTTCCATCTTTAATATGCTATGAGTTTGTCAGTTACAAAGATAGTCAACATGTCTTCATTTCTTAGACATCTTATTTTTTTGGTCATGGATAATGGAGAGGTAAAACCAGCTCTCATTATTTCATTGAATTAGTTCTTCAGAAATCCTTACTTTAGGCTTTACTATTTACACTCTTACTTGACCAGATGCTAGGTCACTACATTTTATACTCTTCTCATAAACTTATCCCCCTGGCATTAGTTTTCACTGCTCATAAGAGTCCACCATTTTATGCTAGGGCTTTGTGGCTAGTTTGTAAGCTTGTTATCAGGAAATTGGATTATTTTCTTGTAGTGGGATTTGACTTGTTTTATGCTTTATTTTATACCTCTTCAAAATGGAAAGATAAGTTCTTTTCAGTTTTGGGGAGGAATTTATTGATGGGAAGTAAGAGCAAGGTGTTGCTTATTGATTCATGAAAGATTATAATAATCTTCTGTAGAAGAAATGCTGGCCTAGGAATCAAATGACATAATTTCAAGCTCTTCTGTTGATTATCTTAGTGGTTTTTCTATCAGTCTCGGGTAATTAATTAAGAAATATATTTATAGCATATATATTATTATAGTGTCCATATATATATTGTTGTTGTTGAGTTGTTTCTGACACTTCACAACCCCATTTGAGATTTTTTTGGCAAAAAATATTGGAGTGATTTGCTATTAGCCTCTCCAGCTCATTTTACAGATGAGGAAACAGGGTTAAGAGACTTACCCAGGGTCACACATATAGTATAATGCTTAAACTATCTACCTAGCATGGTTATTGTAAAAACAAAAATTTATATATATGCATACACACATAGCTGGAGGGGGAGAAGAAAGGGGACAGAGAGAAAGGAAGAGGGTGAAGGAAGAGAGAGAGTGAAAATATTTTAGAACCATGAAAGTTTAAAGAAACCAAAAAAATTTAAAGGAGATAGTTCATAATTTTTGTGTTCTCTATCAGTTTGAGTTCTTGTTACACCAGCATGTGAACATTTTTTGTACAAGTATGATGCAAATCTGAGAAATATTTTAACATTCAGGTGTTCCATAATGAACAAATTTATCATAATACCTATTTTCCATAAAATGCTATTGAAATTATTAATGTTTTTCCTGTTTGATTTGCCTGAGTCAGAAAGGGCTACAGTGAAGGCCTCTATAGTTACTCTTTCACTGTTTATCTCCTTGTATTTCCTTTGGGTTTTCCTTTAAATACTTAAATTTGATGTCATTAGATGCATAAATCAGTATTGATATTGTTACATTTTTTCTCATGTCTTTAACCATAATGCAATTTTCTTTTTTCTTCTGTTTTAACTATTTCTATTTTTATCATTGTCTAAGATCACGATTGCCAATCTTATTCTTTTTCATTCAGTTGAGGGAGGCAAAATAGAGCCTATTTTATTTCTCATTTTATTTCTTTGGAAATCCTTGTTTTAACTGTATTGCTTATACTGTGCTATTAGTTGGGGTTGTTTTTTTTTTTTTTTTTTTTTGATTCATTCTATCACTTTTTTCTGTTTTAGATGAGTTTATCCTATTCATATTCGTGGTCATCATTATTATGTTTGATTTCCCTTCCCCCCTCCCCTTTATCATGTGCTATTGTTATGTCTTCTTTCTTTTTCTCTCACCTTTATAAAGAAAAAGAAATTAGGGAAAGTGAAGAAATAAAATCAATGCTAGTTTTCTGTAGCTGGGACTACATGATCTTAAATCTCTTCTCATGCAGCTGAAACCAAATGTGTTCCTCTTTCTGATAAGCTCCTTCAGACTTCCAGAATTGCGCTTTTTTTTTTCTTTTTTTTTTTTTTTTTTTTTTGCTATTGACTATTCCCTTTTCAAATCTGCCCTTTCTTTTAAACTTCATTTCCCAGTCTTTTTTTCTTGTTGGCTTTAATTTCCAGTACATTCTTTTTTTTCCTCCAGCCTTCCCTCATAGAGCTCAGTTAAGACTAGGATTTAATCATTGCTCACTTCTACCACTCTTAAATTCATGTTTGTGTACCTCATTTGTACCCCAATGATAACAAATATCAAGATTATTTTAACTCTTCCTCAGTTATTTCCTGAGATTTTTTATTCTCCCAGTATAATGATTTATAGAATAAATATAATATATTGTCTCTACCCTTAAAAACCTTATAATTTAACAGTGTGATATACCCAAAATTTCAGCATACTTCATTAAATAAAATCTTTAAACATATCTAAATTGACCATAACGTGCCTAGCTAGGGAAGCTTCTTTATCCACCTATAGAAATTGACAACAACTGGAATGGGTCTTTGAAAGGAATGTGCTTGACTGATGGTAAAAATGAGAAGGCAAAAGAAAGACAAAGGAGATAGAGAAGAGAAGTGAGCAAGGGTCAAAGATGAAGTTGCTGAGGAAGACTTTTGTCACATCAGCAAGAACTTTGTGAGGTGCTATTGTTTTCTAGCACAGTGGTTGGAAGGCAGTAGACCATTCAACTTGAATTTAGATTCAGGCTTTTGTTTCCATATTGTTAGTACACCATGCATTATTTCAGCTATGCTCAGTGTTCCAAATGTAAGTTGGGGTTTACTGCCAGGTGGCATGACTGAGGCATATAAAGGTTTTATGGGTAACAGATGCAGAGAAATGTCGGAATTTTTCTAATTCACCATAGACATATTTTCCAAAGTGATAGACATTAAAAAAAAACATTTATTCTATGTTAACTAGTGTTTAAGGTAATAAAAGTACTATTTTAAAAATGAGTGTTCCAATATTCACCTGAGCCCTTGTATACAAAATTGCACAAATTTAAAACTTTTTGTAAACATTAAAATTGGAATATTCACTTGCTGAATTTTCTGTTCTAGTCTTTATTGATTAAAAAATTCAAGTGATATTAGAAATTTGTAATGTTTATATAGTAGATATATACATGATTTTAGCTCTCTCAATGTACCCTTTGTTATGCACTCTTCCTTCACCAGAAAATCCCTGTTTCTAAAATCTACAATATTATTTATAGAGGAAATGTATCAGAAAAAAAGTGGGAAAGTGGATTAGAAGTGGAAATGATTAACTTAATTTTAGAATGAAGATAATTAGTTGTGTCAGAGGATCTAAAAAATATAGTGTTTATTTCTTCAAAATTTTTAATGTAAGTCTAATAAATATTATTTTAATGAGTTTTCAGTTGAAAGGGGACTTTCTAGTATTGTTCTTGAAATTTTCTGTTTTCTTAAAAGATATCTTGAAAAATAAACACCACTACAAATGGATAACTCCCAAATCAAAAATTATTTAAAAATTTCATGGACCTGTGACAGCTTATATTTTGTTAAGTAAGCAGAATACATATGAGGTATTAGGGAATCATTTCATGATTCTGGTCATTCTGTGAGAAATCTTAAAATGTAATTGTATGTCTAATGTTATTTACTGTTTTTCTTTTGCCAAGTTGTGATTGTTTAGTCTGCTAACACTTGGACTAGGGCTTTTTTCTGGTCAGTGGTTAGCAGTTGTTTTTAAAGCAAATGTAAAGACTAAGAAGGCATTCCTTAAACTTTTTCTTTTTCCCCTCCTCTTCTGGCAGAGAAAACTTGATTTGTGTTCATGTTCTGTGTTTCTTTTAGTGGTCCTAGTATGGCTGTTGAAATCTATACTTTATATGATCTCATTTTACTGCCTGTATTTCATTAATGACTGATTCTGTTTAGGGCTTGGGGAGTGAAATATTTTTCATATGACACTACCCAATACTAGCATAGTACACCAGCTGCAAAAACCACAAACCATCTGATTTTGCAGCTTTGGAGGGTGTGAAAAGTTCAATTGCTTATGTTAAGACTTATATCTGTATATTATACCATATGGAAGTGGAACTACTGTAGACTTAAGAAAAATGCTTTTTAAAATTCTATGCTCTTCAGTAGCCTTGTTTCATATGAAGATGAGTAATATATTTGATGAGAATCATCTTGAATCACCATTAAAACCCTTGAATAGATTTTGTTATGTGATCCCTATAGTTATAGTGGTGGTGTTTTTTCATCTAAGTTTTATCACACATACATATTTCTAAATGATGTTAGGAAAAATGAAAAGAAAATTTATTATATATACATTGGTGTAAAACAAATGAATATTTAGTAATTGTGTACATTAAGCAACTATTTTGGGACTTTAAATACACAGCTATACAGATTATTTTGGCAAATTCAGAAGAATCAAAACTTTTGTTCTATAGAAAATTCAATTTTTTTAGCAATATTTTGCATCACTTTATGTTTTTTATAAATTTATGGCTGAATGTGACCTCAGATTGGTCTAAACTCTTATTTTATCAGTGAGAAAACTGAAATCAGAGAGCTTAAGTAACTTTCCTAAACAAGGACATACACCAGCGAAGGCACATGAAAACAGAGGTCTTATGACTCCAAACTTCAACTCTTTTTCAGTGTGCCAAGAAGCCTCAAGACAAAAGTATCAGAAAAGAAAATCCACTTTTAAAATATATAATAAAAATAAAATAGACTATAATTAGGCACATCCACAGGTCTCTACCTGTAAACACTAATTTACTAGGAATTAAAACTTTCTGCATATAATGGTGTTATCAAACAACAGGACTGCCCTATATATGTTCCATAGCATTACAATTATACCTCCCTAAGAGAAGCACTGCAATGATACATAGATGCCAATAGCTTTTCCTTTTAAAACAAAAATGTAGATCTTCTGAAAGCTTTGATATGAGAGACTTCTAACCTAAAGAAAATTGGACCTGATAGCTGTATAACATCTACTATCTCTAAAAGTGCCAGGCATGTTAGTTAATTTATTTGTTCATTCACTAGCCCTATACTGAGCACCCATTTGAGCAAGACACTGTTGCTTCTACTGTTGTCTCTTTGAACTAGGGATAAATATAATTGAGCATCTTTGTATTATGGGAAAAAACCGTTTTTAAAAATTGATTCACATGTGGACCACAACATAACATTCTCATACTCCTTGATTGATGTTTGCTTACATTGTGTTTCCTTTATCTGATATATCGTTTGTGTAGATAAGATTTTTCTTGCACACCAATGATACGTTTGGAAATATGTATACATATATTCGATTTGCCAATATTTTAACATAATTAACATGTAGTGGATATCCTGCCATCTAGGGGAGGGGTGGGGAGTTGGGGGGAAAAATTTGTAACGGAAAGCTATGTAAGGGTTATTGTTGAAGAATTACCCACACATATGTTATGCAAATAAAATAAAATATAAAAAAAAAGAATTACCCATACATATGTTTTGTAAACAAAAAGTTTTAATAATAAAAAAACAGTGAAAAATCTGAAAAAAAAATTGATTCACATTCAAATATAGAAGCAGAATAGTATTTATAATGAGGGACTTGAAATCAAGAATACCAGGGTTTAAATCCTGCCTTGTATGCTTAATAAGTAACTCTGTTGCCCTGTGGAAGGCATTTAACTTTTCCAAGCCTCATTTTACTCATTGGTAAAATGGGGATAATAACCCCTACTTTACAGGTTTATGGAGATAATTTGATGAAATCATGTATATAAAGTATCTTGCATACCTTGATGTACCATAAAAGTATGAATTATTATTATTGTTATTGAAAAGAAAGGCAGCATACTATAGAGAAGTAGACCTGTGTTGGAGTCTATTGGGGGCAGATGTGTTTCAGGCTGATAATCTTAGTTCAGGTGAAATATTGCAATGAAATTATACTGTATTAGGAATTCAGCAGGTTTTTTTTTTCTTTTAAAGAGGTTTAATTAACCATAGAATAGAAAGAATACTGAACAAGTGTATTGCAGCACTGAACTAGAGTAGGTATGCATGCTCTTACCTAATTTCTCTATGCAGATATATCTGGGTCAGCTGGGTAGGATGTTGTTTTGGGATATCTATAAACTGAAATAATATTAAGTTTTGACTCCATGTAGGTGAGTTCTTTTATTTTTCTTTTTAAGCTTGCAGGTAACTACTAGGAAGTTTCCTTAGAGGAAGGGCAGCTTGAACCAGTATCAATCAAGTGTCAGGGACAGCTTTGTATGAGGGAACATATCAAGATATACTTCCTATGACAAAGTCTGACCTTGAACATACACTGACTATGTGATACTGGATGAGAAACTTATCTTTTTGGTGCTTTAAGCAATGCTTTAGGACAATAAGCTTCAGAGAAGATACTGATCTTCATTGATCAGTGGAGTTTCCTTACATTGAAGTTCCTTCTACAATGAACTCAAAGATTGTCATTTATTATTATTATTCTTTTTCAACCTTTAACCTCATTTTATTGGGGAGTATTCTAATAATTTGGGGGGATAATTAACATTGTACACAGTTATATTGCAAGGAAAAGCCTCTATGCCTCATTGTTTTCCATTGTTCTAGTTCCTTCCACATGGTCAATTTTGTATTTTAATCTTTATCAGTAGGTCTACAAAAGGAGATTAATCCTGTTCACCCCATTCACATCATCCCTGAATTATGAGTACCTTTCTTGGGATTTCACTTCATACTTTATTCCATATAGCTCAACAATATGGAAAGATTTACAAAACTAAATCAGTTTAGTAAACTATTTCAGATTGATAAATTCAAGTGAAATGTTTTCATAATTCTCATTCCACTTGTTTGTCATAAATAAGCAAGTTATATCTGTGAAGTGAGAAATACAGTGGTGGTTAAATGGATTGTTGGAGAGTATATCAAGATAATAATAGGATGTAATTTGGAAATTTTTAATTCTTACTCATATTTATTATAATATCTCAAGGATCTATGATTTATTTCATCAGCAGATGATTTCCTTGCACCCATGACTTAATTTCTTCAAGTGGTTTCTCTCATTTTCCCTTCAGATCAGGATACTTTTTTATTCTTCTGTTCTAATCCCATCTTTTTTCTCCTTTTATTTCTTTTTCCTTTTTAATCTTTTCATTCTGTATTCTTTTCTTCCTTTTCTCTTCCTTCTAATTCCATTGTTTATATCATTGTACTTTTCCATGACTTTTGAAAGGCAAGCTAGAAAAATTCTAAGCTAAACTTAGAATTTTTGGATGTACTCCTTCCTTCCCCAACTTCTGAGCTTTACAGTGTGTTGGGACTATAGCTGATCAACACCAGGCTGAATCAGGAAACCTGGTTTCTGGTCCTGGGTGTAAGATATTGGACAATGAAATGAAACAATTTTTTTATTTTACATACTCGACACTCAGTTCCCTTATTTATGAAATGAGAGGTTTGGATATAACCGCAATTAAGGGCACTGGGCCTTCTAAGTTATGAACATGATAATATTGAAGCCAGAGGTACTTTACACTTATTCTAAAGAAGTCAATTGAATGAATGTCATTTTTATATCATTTTCAAATTTACAAAGTTTGAAACTTGAAGCCAAATCCGATTGTAAACCCTCCTCCCCCTTTTGCCTATACTTTGCAGTTTGGTATCAGTAGGTAAGGAGTAGGCAAGTCACTTAACTGCCTTTGAATTTGTTCACCTACTTCTAAGGAAAACAGTATATAAACAGGAGCTATTTTCTTTTTTAAAACAGCTAAATCATATCCATCAGAGCTGGGATCATTCTTTCATTGTGTTATATATTTTTAGACCTGTAAAGAACCTGAAAGATCATCTGACCCAATCTCACCATGATAATATTGATCCTTTGTGATAGTGGACCAAAGAAGTTGAGATGGCTAAAAAATAGTAAGGAACAAAGGTAGAACTTAGAATTTACATTTGAAAGGATCATTTGAAATTTAGTCCAAATTGCTCATTTTACAAATGGAGAAACTAGGTTGCAAATTGGGAGGAAAAAAACTCACCCAAGATACAAAAGTGCATGTTTCTTTGTCTGCGAAGGAGATGGGGTGATAAAACAGATCCTTCTCCTGGAATATATGTTAAATAATTAGCCAGGCAAATCTTATACTTGCTATTCTCTTAACAAGCTTAAAAAAAATGATTAGAATTATGCATTTTTGGTTGATATTACATAATCCTTATTTATAATGTATAATTATGCTTTATGTTGTGTGTTGTTGTAAAAATGTGCATTTATTTATAGAAGCCATTTAATTGTTTAAAAAAAGTGAACAGTTCAAAGAACATTTGTATTTTACATTCTCACTTAAAGTGACTGGGCAGGTATTAATCCTTTTTGCCATAGTTCTTCACATTCGTCACATTTAGCTTGTTTCATACTTGATTAAAGATGAAAATGAAAAAATAATAATTTACAAAGATGCATACTGACACATGGGTGGAGTTTATTAATTAAGACAATTAGTTCCTGAAATCCTAGGTTAATCTCATTTGCTATACTTATAATGCTTCTGAATCATAAAATAATTGCATAATTATGAATTACACATTGATTAAACTGATTTCAAAGAGTGACCACATTTGGACTTGTAATGAAGCTGTCTCCTGAGGAAACATTTTCTAGCAAGTCTTTTCAACTTATGCCAGCCACTAAAAAAGAAATAAAATATTTATTCATTGAGATAGTTATAGATTTTATTAAGCTATTAGTATATTTTAAAATATAGTTTGTGTTAATTCCAAAATGGAAATAAATTTGTTTTACCATTTAAAATTCTCTGGTATTTGATTTTAACTTTTGATACCAGTAATAGCAGTAATAAAAGTTTCTATAATTTTTCTTTAAAAATTTATTTCTTGATAATTATTGTTTTTATGTCACCTATCTTGCAGCTATGTGGGATGGAAGGTGAAAGTTTGATGAGCATAAGAATTAGCCCCCACCTTTTTCATTGCCCCCCTTCAGTGGATGTGGTACTCTTTACCGTTGTCTTCTTTCAAGTGTCCTTTCTAGTGTCACCTGCTTTGGGGAAAGATTTCTTTAAACTTCTTGTTTCCTAGAATGATGACAGGGAGCTTAGAAGCAGCGAAGACCATCATTGCTGAGAAAAGCAATCCTGTTTTCCCTTCCTCTTACCATCCGTGACTGTGGGCTGATTTTTGCTCATTAGGTATAGCTATTGGTCTAGAGTCTAGGATATTTTTTTTCTGATGTTGGGAAGTTTTAAAATCTGGAGCTATATGTAATATATGTTTAATATATATGTAATATCTGGAGCCTTCATATTAAATCTAAGAAGAAATATTTCCTTGATTTAATAATGTCTAATAATGTTATACCTAACCCATACCCTAATTTTCTAACTTCATCAGTCTTTGTTCCCATATAAGAATGTAAATTCATTGAAATCGGAGAGAGTTATTTGGTTGTATTTGTATCCCCAATCTGGAATAGTACATTGCACATAGTGTGTTGTTAATAAATGTTCTTTCTATATATCTAATCTCGTTCTCTGCTTATTATCTGTCCTACTTTTGTGGCAGGGTTTAGTCTGAAGGACATACACACAAGCCAGAAATACAATATGTGACCATAGTTCTGTAGAGAAATCTGTTTCGATAACTGTATAGATATGTATACATGTATTGTATTTGTCATATAATTTATCCTATCTAGCATGTATTAGATTACCTGTCATCTAGGGGTGGGGGGTGGGGGGAAGGAAAGGAAAAGCTTGGGAAAAAAAAAGTTTTTTTGCAAAGGTCAATGTTGAAAGGTCACTCATATGTTTTGTAAATAAAAAGCTTTATTAAAAAAAAGACAGAGAGAAATCTGTTTCATTTGAAAGTAAGTGGGGAAATAGAAGGATTGACAAAGCATGTATCATTCTCCCCAAAAGAAAGAGGAAGTAAGCATGTATCAATCTCCCCAAGAGCAATAGGAAATAAGCAGGAAAAAAGTGAAGAGTAACACATTGCCCATTCTCTAGAAGTGTTTTCTTTCATCTCCAGATTAGTGTCAATGTCATGCTGCAGCATTCTTGATCCTTGAGTGTTATAAAAGATAATATTCACTGAGCATTATCCTATCCTCTTCCTCATTATTCCTTTAGGATGAAGAAAGAGGGACTCTCTCTGTCCCCCACCCTCATCTCTTGCCATGTAGTCAAAGCCCCTAAATCAGAGTTAACTGAGAAGCTCTGTGATTTCCTTCAGACATCTACCTCAACTGTGTTCCAACTCCTCAGGTGGAGGGTTGCTACATCTACATTTCTTGCCCATCCTGAGGACCATCCCTTATGTAACATGGGGGAAAAAAAGAAAAATAAATCATAAAACTACTTAGTACGTCATGCTTAGGATTCTATGTAATTTATATTCATATTCCCCTATCTCTGCAAAGAAAGAATGGTGGTAGATTCTCATGTACCATTTGAGTGGCCATGCTTGGACAGTATAATTTTTATAACATTCATTTCTAATTGTATTATTGTATCATTCTTTCTGTTTACATTGTCATCATAATTATATATTGTCTTCTTGATTGTATTCTCTTAAGATTTATTTAAATCTTGTCTTGTTTCTATATATTCATTACTTCTTACAACATAGTAATTCTATTACATTTATATTACAGAATTTCATTTGCCATTTTTCAGTTGATGTATCTACACTATGTCCAGTATTTTGCTATTATAGAAAGAGCTGCTTTAAACATTTTAGTGTAACTTGTTTCTTTTAAAAATATATGTACTCTTTTGATTTATGCCTCGCATTATATATTTGGGTAAATTAAGTCACTTTGTTAACATAAATTCCAAATTGATTTCCACAGTTGTTGGGACATATCAAACTATATTACTTCTAATGCTGATTTTTCTACTTCTTGTCAGATTTACTTATTTGCTAGGAGTATATCAAAGTCTAAGATTTGTTTTATTATGAGTTTATATTTTTTGGTTGATTCAAGGACTCAATCCTGATATTGATTGTTACAGAGACCTCTGCTGATTTATTCCTCCTTAGGCAGCCTATTTACCCCTTGGCTACCGGGACCTCACCACATTGGTGCTAGAGTTACCATAGATACTAGTTAGGCTTAGGCTTCAATCCTACTGAACTTCACAACTCAGGAACTCAGGAGATTCACTTACCTCCCTCAATATGAGTAGAACAAGTACCACCATTGTAAGCCATATGGTGATAGTAGTTAGCAGTTTGTTTTTGGGAAACTGTTCATAACCTTTGACCACTTATCACTGGGTAGTGCTTTTTGGTCTTATACATTTTTATGAATTCCCTGTAATGATGATATAATATACTTACTAGTGATATCTGATACAATTTTTTTTCCTCCATTTGACTACTTATCTGTCCATATTTACTTTAATTGTGCTCATGTAAAAAGTTTTCAAAATTTATTCAACTTGATTAAGTGAATCAAAATGCATAATTAAAATCATCCATTTTGTCTTTTAGATCATATAGGCCTCTTGTTTTGTTAAGAATTCCTCTCTAGCCATAGCAATGAAAGATATCTATTCTTACACTTTTCTTTTTTATGGTTTGTCCTTTAATATTTAGATTACATATCCATTTTGAGCTTAATGTGTTATATGCTTTCAGATAATGGTCTGAATCTAATTTTTGCCAAGCTCCTTTCCACTGTTACTTAGGACTATTATCAAAAAAGGAGTTATTCACCAAATAATATACATTCTCAGGTTTATCATATACTGAAATTGAGAAATAGATGAAGAAAATCATCATCAATTATACTATGAGACAAAAATATAAACCACATGATTATTTCAAAAGTAGAAAAAACCTTTCAGGAAATATAACACATTTATGATTTAAAAAAACAAACTACAAAGTATAGGCAGAGAAGGAAAATCAAGAATTTTCCTTCTTTGAATTTTTTTGAATTCAATTCCTATTGAATGTCTTAGTAAATTACTACAGTCTTCCTGAAAAATACAGGAGTGAAGTAAGGGTGCATCTCTTTCCTCCTTTATTGATAATTCTAGTGTAGCAATAAGGAAAAAAAATTTAAAGCCAATTTACAGAACATGATTATTTAGAAAATCCTATGAATTCAGCACTGAAAGTAATTGAGAAAATTGTTTCAGTAAAATAGTAGTATACAAAATGAGCTCACAAAAATCGTAAGTTTACACAAAAATAAGAAAATCTAGAAGGAAATAATAAAAAGGATAATTCTAAAATCTAAAACATCAAATCTAAAATCTAAAATAATCAGTACTCAAATCTACCAATGAATTTTAAAGTACTCTATATGTATAAGTACAAAATTGTCTTTAAAAAATGATGTAACTAAATAAAAGGATATTTAATTCTTATCAGTGTATCAAGTAAAACTAATATAAATGATTATCTAAATTAGACCTAAAGTTTCTTTTTTTTAATAATATGGATATGGATAGGTACTCAATCTATTATTTAATTGTTGCTGTGATTCCCAAGTGAAGAAATTTCTGTGGTGATGTATGCCTGCCCTTTCACTGAAATTTTTAATTTTAGGGTGCTTACCAAAGCACTGAAAGTTAAAATGATTGTGTCAGTTTTTGGAAGAATAAATTCAGCTAAACAGCCCTTTTTGTAATGGCAAAGAACTGGAAACTGAGTGAATGCCCATCAGTTGGAGAATGGCTGAATAAGTTATAGTATATGGATGCTATAGAATATTAATGTTCTATAAGAAACAATCAGGAGGATGGTTTCAGAAAGGCCTAGAGAAACTTATGTGAAATGTTATTAAGTGAAAATGAGTAGAACTAAGAGAACGTTATGCACAGCAACAAGATTATAAGATGATCAATTCTGATGGACATGGCTCTTTTCAACAGTGAGGTGATTCAGGCCAGTTCCAACAGTCTTGCAATGGAGAGAATTATCTGCACCCAGAGAGAGGACTGTGGAGACTGAATGTGGATCACAACATAGTATTTTCATTTTTTTTGGTTGTTAGTTTGCATTTTGTTTTCTTTCTCATTGTTTTCTTTTTAATCCGATTTTTCTTCTGCAGCATGATAATTGTGGAAATATGTATAGAAGAATTGCACATGTTTACCATATCTTGGATTACTTGCCATCTGGGGGAGGGAAGGAAGGAAGAAAAAAATTGGAATACAAGATTTTTCCAGGGGTAAATGTTGAAAACTATGTATACATTTTGAAAATAAAAAGCTTTAAACATAGAAAAAAGAAAATTATTATTTTTTTTTTGCTGAGGCAGTTGGAGTTAAGTGACTTGCCCAGGGTCACATAGCTAGGGAATGTTAAGTGTCTGAGACCAGATTCGAACCTGGGTCCTCCTGACTTCAGGGCTGGTGCTCTATCCACTGTGCTACCTAGCTGCCCCAAGAAAATTATTTTTTAAAAAAAGAAATTCAGCTACTTATAGCCATATGAAAGAAAATACTTTAAATCTCAAAAAAACTAGAGGATGCAAATTAAAGCAATTCTAAAATGCTATCTCACAACTGTCATATTGACAATGATAACCAAAAAGAAAAATCATAAATACTGCAGGACTGTGGAAAACAGGCACATAAATACTCTGTTAATGGAGCTTTGAATTAGCACATCCATTCTGAAAAACAATTTGGAACTTTAACAAAATGATACTAAAGTGTAAACCTTTGCCCTAACAATACTAATTGATCTAATTACCAGAGAGATCCAAGGGAGAGGAAAAGTACTTATATTTGCCAAAAACAAGCTAGCAAACAACCTTATAAAAATCCTTTTTGTAGAGGCAAGGAGCTGGAACCTAAGGGGTATTCCATATTTCAGGGAATCACAAATTTTGGTAAGTAAGAGAATAATATTGTGCCTTCAGAAAAAATGGAGGGGAGAGATACCCAGAAAGATTTATATGAACTAATGAAGAAGTGAGCAGAACCAGGAGAACAGTTTATACAAAACCAGCACCATTATAAAGATAAACAGATTTGAAAAGTTTAGGAAATAAAGTCATTTCGGTGATCTAGAGCAGAGCTGCTTAAGTTTTTTTCACTTACAACCCCATTTTGCCTGGCAAATTTTTACATGATCTTTCTTGTCAGTATTTCTGACAGTGTTCATGCATGTGCAGTGCAAACCATTCATGTTGTGTGTTTAGAACCAAGCACAGCTGTATAAAAGTCACATAATACATCAGGAATAGGTACTGCCAGAAATATTCAGATTCATTTTGTGTTTGGTTTTGGATTAATTTTTGGTTGTTGCATTCATAAAACTTTCTGTTGCCAAATGTGTGTGACCCTCACATTCAGCTATGTGATCTCCCAAAGAAGCTTTGATTTAGGGGACCAATAATGCTACCTTAACTCTTGATTGAAAAGTGATGAACTCTGGGGCACCTAGGTGGTGTAGTGAATGGAGTACCAGCTCTGAAGTCAGAAGCTCCTGAGGTCAAATCTGATCTTAGACACTTAACACTTCCTAGCTGTGTGACCCGCAAGTCACTTAACTCCAATTGCCTCAGCAAAAAAAAAAGTAATGAACTCAAGATGCAAAATTTGACACACTTTTTTTATACTTTGCCAATGATGGAATTTGTTTTTTTCTAAGAATTTTGCTTTGTTGTTGCAGGCAGTATAGAAAGGAGAGGAAGGATTTTTTTTTTAATCTATTGATAAAATAAGATTTTATTTAAAAAAACTGACAGGTTCACAAAGGTTCAAAGCATACACGAATTTCTTTAGAGGTTAAGGAAAACAAATGAATCTTATATCAGAGCCTATAGAAAATTACAGTCCTCACCAACAAGCCATCCTTACATGAAATCTATATAGTTTCATTCACTTAATGTAAGGTGAAGCGATCAACTGAGATGTTCTCTGTATCAGAGAGAGCTCTGTATTCAATGTGTATCAGCTAAGATGTATTTCTCTGCTCTGATATTATTTGGTTGAATTCTTCATAACATTACTTCTGTAGCTCATGCCTCCATCTTTTAGACTTGCCACTATTCACATTTCAGATCTATATGTTGTTTGGTGTTACTGTCCAAAGCTCACATCTGAACTACTCTCTTTTGTTAGCCAATCTTTCTCCCATGGCACCATTTTTATTTTTCTAGACTTACCAGTAATGTGTGCTACAACTTGGGGAGGGGGGGAAGCAACCTTTTTAAGAGTCTCTAATTATTACATAATATTTTCTCCTTAATTTATCAATCTTTCTGTCCACTGATTTAACTAACTTATAGAAAAGATCAAAACATAGAAAAAAGTAATATCCCTAAAGTATCCAATAGTACATGAGCTGTGTATGATGGCGTAAACTGTATTCAACACCCATATGATATGGGGAAATTGAGATATTAATGCACTGCTGGTGGAGTCATAAAGTGATGCAACATTCTGTTGAATAATTTGAAACTATGCCTAAAGAAGAGCCAAACTGTGCACACCCTTTGATCCAAAAATACTACTACTATCTAGGTCGGTATCCCAAATTTTATAAAAAAAAAAAAGGGGGGGGAAGTATCTACATGTGCAAAAAAATTTATAGCAATCCTTTTCATGGTGGCAAAATATTGGAAATTGAGGAGATATTCATTAGTTGGGGAATGGCTGAACAAGCTGTGATATAATACTATTGTGCAACAATAAATGATGAACAGGGAGAATTCAGTAAATCTGTGAAAGACTTGTTCATATTTATGGCAAGTGAAATGAGTAGAACCAAGAAAATATCATACACAGTGTCAGCCACATTGTGTGTTGATCAACTATGAATGACTCAGCTCTTCTCAGAAACGCAATGATCCAGGACAAGTACAAAGGATTCACAAAGGAAAATACTATCTACATCTAGATAAAGAATTGATGAACTCTAAATGCAAATCAAAGCATATTCTTTTGACTTCATTCTTTTTCATGGGTTTTTTTTTTCATTTTAATGTTTCTCTTTTCACAATTGTGACTAATATTAAAATATGTTTTGCCTGATAGCACATATATAATTTCTCTCAATTGCCTACCATTTTAGTGGAGGGAGGGAAAAAAATTTGAACTCAAAATGTTGTAAAAATGAATACTAAAAATAGTATTTGTACATCATTGGGGAAAAATACCATTTAAAAATGTATAAACAAAAAAAGTAACATAAGTGAAAAAGATTCAGCTGATTTTTGGAACATTGTTTGATATTTTAAAAATTCTACCATAAAGAAATAGTTTCAGATAATTCTTTGGGTTTCAAGGTATTAGAAGATGTCCTGTGGCATAAATCATATGAATGTATAATTATTTGTATAATTGTATGAATGTATACTTGGTATGAATGTATAATTATTTGTGCTGAATTTATATCTACCTCTTAAAATGGCACAATTACATGCATACGAGGCCAGTTGATACTTGGTTTTTTTGTGAAATTGTCCCTTTGTTCTAGAATGTTAAACTCTATAGAATTATCATGATGCTTAAGAACAGACTAAGAGAACTGCATTGTCAATTTACACCTCAAACCGGAGAAGGAAATATCATGTTACCTTATTAATTCATGTAACACACTTTGACAGTGCCTTAGCAGATGCATCTGACACATTGGTATCTGGCATAAATTCAAATAAAAATGCTAGTCATCCTGAATTAAATTGCTTGTACTTTTTTTTTAAGCTTCACCAAATTAGTATAGCTTTTTCTATCACTACGAAAGGTATAAAGTAATAATTAGTTTCTTTTTAAAAATCATAAAATAAAAGTTTAAGTAATCAACTCATCAAGATGAAACATATTCTATATTATATTACAATGCCACATGTAGTAAATGCTTATTAATAGCACCAAAATGCTTTCTTTAAGGAGCAAATCGATGCCAGTAAAGTGGCTTTTCTCTCATCAAAAAATGGATGTGCTTGAAAGTAGTGTCATAATCTGTTGTTCTAAGATAGCAGTGTCAAACAATTTTTTAAAAATCTGATTAAGTTATGCCATAATGGTAACATTGTATTAATCTAATAATAGATGGGAAAAAACATTTTATAGTATGTGCTGCTCAGTTTCATACTGAGTATATGGATAATGTGAAATTTCAAGCATATAGACAGTTTAATGTGAGAAGCCAATAGGACCTTTTTGGATATCACTACTAGTTTTCTCATAAGGAGATAGACTTTATGTTTTTCCCCAAAAAAATCTAGCAACATCTGGTGAAAATATAATCCACATTTGCTCCAAATGCTAATAAGTTTATATGCAAAAAGCTTTTTTGAAACCCTTCACAAATTGATTTAGCTGTTGAATTTCAATCTGCATTCTTACATTCATATATTGCACATACATGAAAATATAAATTCAGAATTGTAAAGGACGAAAGACAATATCATGGACTTCCATCATGGCTGATGTGGTATCTGTAATCAGGATGATTTGAGTTCTAACTTTGCCTTATGCAGTTGATTAGCTTTATGACGATTGGCAAGCATTAATATCCCAGTCTTATTTTCCTTATCTGTAAAATGATGATAATAACAGCATATATCTCATAAAAGTATTCAGAGGACCAACAAAACAAATTATGAAGCATGTGTAAAATGTTTTGCAAACAATAAAGTGTTATGTAAATGCTAGCTATCATTTTTACTAATAGTTACAATAATAACTATTAATACAAATATTTTCAGCTATTGCTTCCATGGTATAATCCTCCAAACTGGAAAGAAAATTGATTTTCTTACCATAAGTTCCCATACAATTTAAGAAAATAAGAAGAGTAAGATCATTTGGTAATGCATAATAGAAAGTGCTTATTCGAGTAAACATCAGAAAACTAGAGCTCTGGGGAACCGATCCAAATTCCATGTTCTTCTCTAGACACTGATGTTACCAAAACGATGTGATTTTTACTGCCACAGATAGTTAATGGCTGGTGCTAGGTCTACCAAAATTTTTGTGCATTTCTATACCTGTCCATGAATAATCTGTCCTCAGATATTTTTTCTCCCTGGCACACTGTTTGTGTTCTACAAGAGTAGAGATACTCTCAAAGTTCCATAGACATCTTTTTCATTTTATTTGTAGACTGACCAAATAGCAGGAGTATTCATTTCTCTGTAGTCA
Source organism: Myrmecobius fasciatus (assembly GCA_023553655.1). Taxonomy (NCBI): domain Eukaryota; kingdom Metazoa; phylum Chordata; class Mammalia; order Dasyuromorphia; family Myrmecobiidae; genus Myrmecobius; species Myrmecobius fasciatus. The sequence goes on along the minus strand of JAJPUD010000767.1, from coordinate 533,673 downwards.
TCTGCTTTCTATTACTCAAAAAGATAGTCTATAAATATAATAAACAAGGCTGAATTTTGAGCCTTGAATTTCAAAGAAGTAAGATGTGCCACAAAAGGCTGCTTGGTATACTAGATAGATAACTACTTTGCTTAGAGTTTGGAAGACTTGGGTTGTAACCTCAACTGTGAAACTTATCAGCTGTTCTTATGATCCTTACTAAGTTTCTTACCAAACCTCTTTGTGCCTCAGGTAAATTCTTAAGATATATCTGGTGAGTCTTGCATTATTGTACAAGAAATCCCTTACAAATCTCTTTGGTACTGTGCCAAATTGCCACAGAGCTTATTTTTATCAATGGCATGTCGCAAAATCAGGCTGGTAATACATCTAATCTATGTATGATATAAAGTGCTACAATTTTCTTATGAGAATTTAAATTAGTGAATGAATAAGCAAATGAAAAAAACTCTTATGTGTGGAAAACACTCTAAGTGATGGCAATGCAAGCAGAAAGACAAACTGAGCTTTGTTCTCAAGGAACTCAAATTTAAAGGCAAAGGAAGGCAATAAATATAGATTTCAACTGCAAATCTGATAGTGCATTTTTAATTTTATTTCCCATTGATAAAACCATATATGTTAAACCTGTGACTATCCAAAGCAACTTGGTATTGAGAATTTAATTTGGTATTCAGTTATCTATGACTGGTGAAGAGATGGTTACTATGGGGATTTCCCTACAGGGGAAGGTTCTATGTTGAATATCTACTAGGACAGTATAACTTCTGGGTCAGGGCTGAAAGAAAAGTGGGTGCCTTTGGAAACCATACTATTAATTCCAAAAGCTCTTGAATTTGCCACTTTTGATAGTAGTTGGCATTAATGTTAGTAGTACCAAAAATGGCACAAAAATGTATTTATAAGACATATATATGTCATATATATGTAAAACATGTATATATAACATGTTTTATATACATATATATATATAATTTTTTCCTAATTAACTTGTCTTTTTACCTATTGCGAAGGTTTTTTTTTTTTATCCTTCATTCTCCTGCTTCTTTGAATATACCACTGTGGAAATTGTCTATCCAGTTTAGATAAACATCTTGCTTTTGCTTTGTAAAACATTTCAAATGTTTAAGATCTGATGAGAATTTTTTTTATTCCATCAACTGTGGATTTATTTCATGTATTTTTTTCTTTCTTTATCCTTAATCAATAATCAGGAAATCATATTTTATTATCATCAAAGTAACCAGAAAAATAATATCTTTAGATACTTTATCAAATTTATAAGACATGATTTTTTTTCCTTGTGAAGCCTTCTTTCAACCAATGAACTTACACCCTGACCAAAAAAAAATTACATATTAAAAAAAAGCACATCTCCTTTACCATGTGCAATTTTGTATAAGGACATCTAACACTTTTAGTAACTGTTTTATGTGCTGATGATTTTGCTTTGTTAACCAGGTCACTAATTTTTGGAAAACTAAATGATGAATCATATGTCATGTTATAAAGGCCATACTGCTAATTTGGGGTCAGAATATAAGGTAAGAAAAGAGTATGCTCTATGTTGAAGAACTTTTAAGTGTTCAAATGAGAAATTAAACAATTTCTAGAGAATGGCTCCAGGAAGTAACACTTACTCAGATAGATTGCTCAAGACCACTAATGTTAACGTGGCATGAATAAATATTAGTATGCATGAAAACTTTGGTTCAGAATTGTGCAAAATCTTTCCTATAGAATGTTGCAGTCATGGCAGATTATAACTGAGTTATATTATGTTGGGCATTTTTAACATTATTACTCTGTCTTTGTTTCTGTGGAATATTTTTCTGGAGATACAAGATTTTACAAAGAATTGTAGCTATCACAAGAGTTGATGGGGACTGGTAGTTTCCAGAGCAGCTTCTTAACTAAAAACATAGATGCCTCACCTGGATAATTATGCTACTGAGTTAACTTTGGTTAATTCTCAGAATAAATGACCTACTCATTGGTCTAGGTCACTAGAAAATGTGGGCTAGGATATAAAGATAGTCTTTCATTTTCTGGTGGTTTCCAAAAGTAATCCATCTCATTATGTATTCTTTCAAAGCTTAAAAAGTGTAAAATAGCAAATTACTACCCTGAAATAAGCACTTCTGTAAAGTTATATAAGTAATGCCAGACATTTAGTTGGTCATAATATAACCACATCTCAATTTTCCACACTCATAAAGAAGAATATAGATGTGCATAAAGACAGATCATTTGATTATTTAAACATTATTTATGTTTGGTTGCACAGGAACTTCTGACACTCTGGTAATTAACCATATTTCATCATTTTTAAAAGATATTCACTATATTTCAAACCAACAAAAGATTATCCAGAAGAGGCTATGATACTGTCCAGCTTACACAGAGCCTCTGGATGATATTCTTCCTTCATCTTCATGCCATGCTATAAAAGGTTAATGTAAATGGGTTTTCTAGGCAGAAGTGACCCTTCCTTCCCATTTTTCATCACTCTCACCCTTCCTAGTACAAGATGATACCTTTGTGCATTAGTTTAAAGAATTACTTACTGGTCTGTTGACTATAGGACGAATAAAAGAATGGAAATAGTAACTGTCAGTGGGTGCTAATGGTCAAGAAGGTCTTTAAAGCAAGATTGATCAATTCTGAAGATGAAGTATTTGAGCTGGCATAGATCACTTTTGCAAACGTAATATCTTTTGAGTATGGCCTGCACATCTGATTCCAGAATTCACTTAACATCCTTGGTAGGACTGACTGGAAACCATAAACAGCTCAGAATCAAAACCAAGACCATTTGTAGATGTGTAACTAGAAGGTGGCAATTTAATGATTACTTCTTAGTTATGGGAGGGAACCAAAACCTAAAGAAAAGGGGAAGATGTAGTTATATATAAAATCCTTATCATTAGAAGTTGGTTTTAGACTATTCCTTTGTTTTAAATAATGAAGAAATCATTATACATAATCAAAAATGATTTAAGTTAAATGTTAGATGAATTAAAATCTTGCCAGAATATGTTAGTTTTAGCTATAATGTTTTTACATGGCTCACTTTCTCCTTTGATTTATTTCTGTGGGGTTTCAATGAAGTTAAATTGGAAGGAAAAATGAATGAAAAAATGAAATTTGTGTCATTACTTTTTTCCTATCAAAATCATTATGTTACTTCTGCATATTGTTTATGGTTCACAAGGAGTTTGCCTTGTAACAACTCTTTCAGGTAGTTAGTGAACATATGATGAGTTGATTTTATTTACTCATATTTCAGCATTAATTTCAGTCTTTGACCAATTAGCTGATTTGATTAAATCATCTTACTAGTATAGCTAAGAACAAAGATTTCATCCCCACAGAGTTTATTGTAATCCCCATATAGTCTTTTTAGGTTCTCTCTATCCTATAAACACACACTGTATCTCCAGCATCAACCATTTAAATCTGTGGCAAACAGGTACCATGGATGATAACAAAGGGAATTAGGAAGGCAATTCAGACTACACATCCTGTCTATCTACTGAAAGCACAGCAAGAGGCTCTACTTCCAGCCTCTTCTTCCACCCAGATACCAAAATTGAACAATAATAAATAATAGATATTTATATAACACTTTACATTTATATAGCACTAATAGTCCTGTAACCCAAGAAGGCAAATACTATATTAAATTATTTTATAGATGAGGATAGCTTTTTGAGACTCATCTTTCTGTATTTAAATCTGGCCTCAAATACCAGCTCTGTGATCCTGGGCAAGTCTTTCTACCCCTTTTTGCCTCAGTTTCTTCATCTGTGAAATGTGATGGAGAAGGAAGTATCAAATCATTCCAGTATCTTTACAAGGAAAACCTTAAATGGGGTCATGAAGTCAGAATTAAAACAACTGAACACCACTATCCCCACCACTCATAAATATTAAGCGGTTTACTTGTTATCTCATAACTAGAAAGACAATGTCTCCTGATTTAAAGTATAATACGTTATCTATCACACTGTCAGTTTTGTGCTGGAAAAGTTAAAATAGATTGCAATATACAAATTCCATATAATATACAAATCCCTTATGCAAATATGCAAGAATAAACAAATTCTATAACCAGGTACTATCTGGAACATCCTTACCAGGCTAGTATAATTTTATTTTCTTTCCTGCACTATTCATCCTGTTTTAAGATGCTTCCTATAGTTTAGTCTGCTAATCACACTCTTAGATTGTGTAGGTCATTTCCCATGACTAGAATGCCTTCCCTTCACATTCTATCCTACTGATTTTTTTCTTTCTTTCAAGAACTTGCTTAGCTGCTACTTTCTTTATGAAGGCTCTCCTGAATCCTCTGAGCTGAAATTGATTTCTACCTCTCCTCAAATTTCTTTTAATATTTTATCTATCTAGATCATTGCCTTAATCACATTCTATTATGTCATATTTACTTGTTAAAGTTAACTTCCTTGGGGCAGTGACAACCTTATTTTAAATCACTGTGATTTTGATGCATTCCACATACAAGGCACTGAAAAACAAACAAATAAAAAAGCAGTTTATTGAAATGAACTTATATTCAAGTGATACTGTATATTTTATATTTAATCATTTTTTCTTCATAGGAGAAATGCTAGTTTTTCTAGCTTTAAAATGGGATAATTCTATGATTACTTTAAAAGAATTTAATGTTTCCCTTCTCAAAATTTTTTGCATAAAATGTATGTGACAATAAAACATTTTGGCAGTCATTGAATAGTGAAAAGTTAAAATCAGGATATGAAACAAGCCCCTAATATTTCTGTTCTTTCTAAAAAGTGTCACTGGCAAATTCAGATGAGAATTGATGATCATGATGAGAATAAAATCAGTGTATGCTGGTTATTAAGCATGAGAAAATTAATGCTAAATCAAGTACATAATCTTTGGATAGTACCATTCAGACCTCTCTTCCTTAGTATTAGTATGATTTGGGTAAAAGATAAAATTAAGTTTTTTTTCTGGCTATTTGGAAGTCTGTGCCTTAACCAGCACAAATTAAATTAAGCCAAATGCGCAAGATTCAAATAGGGCGCTTAATAATGTAGAGTAAGCTTTCAAACTCAGTTTAGTTCAGCACACACTAATTACTCTCATCTAATCCTTATGAATCATGTAATTAATACTAACATAACTAGAAATCACTTTTGATTTTTCTTTCTTTAGTCTGTCACACCAAATCACATTACTGGTGTTTTTAAAATACGACATACCAAATAAGTTCTCTTTTTATTTTGAGAATTTCCCTCATGTGGCACAACATACTTTCTTCCTTGAAAAGTAGTGTTTTAGTTATTAAGGCTGAAACTTTTTTTAATTATTTCAAGCTAATTAATTATATAGGAAAACCTTAGTTTTAGAACAAGAATACTCTTGTAAACCTACTCGGGGTTTAAAATCTTATATGAAATGTTAAATGTAAGTTAAAATTTAGTACCACTATTGGTATCCTGAGAACCATGGAATATGTAATTGTCCAAGATTTGCAGAATTTAAAGCTCTATGATTTCCATTGTATATTTTTTTTACTTTGAAATGACTTCTGTGTTTAGAGAAGATTAATCTCTTTAGATTTGGTAAAAGACCATTTTAGACCACTAGGGACTGACAAAAACCCTTTATTGAAATGTAACTTTCTTTCAATTTAATTTTTACAGAAAGCTATAGCACATAATATTAGCAAATACACTTCATGAAAGCATGGTGTTGATTTCTTTTTTTCTCTTCTGAATTTAACTATGAGAATAGGATTTGTATGTCTAACAACCTGACTTTTAAAAAACAACAACTCTTGTCTTTTAGGTTCTTTGATTAGATGTCATGCTGTAGACGAAAGGTATAATTGATTCTTCAGCTTTCCTGTGAAAGCAAAGTGCATGTTACTAATCATTTTTCCTGTAATTTCTATTTTTATGAGTTTTAAGGTTTGTGCATTATGCATTCTTCTGTCATAGTGCAGCTCCATTGACAATACAATGATTTAAAAATCTAATTACTTTCATTTGTTAAAATAAGTAAAATCCACACTGGAAAATATATTTAAACTACTCATACTGAAGGAGGGCTTTCCTTATATCATTTTGTTTATTGAACTGTTTATGTCTTCAAAGAAGTCTCTGTGAGTTTGGGACATAACACTTTTGTGACTGATTCAAGCTTGTACTAGTAAAGAGCAATGAAGTATGGTGTAGCTGTTGAGTGTTTATTTCCAATGCTCTATATCAAATTCTGTTAATCTATTTATGTGTACTAGTGCCTTTTTCTTTCTTATGTTCCAAATGTGGAAGTTGAATTCTTATGTGTACTAACAAAATGATGCACTTTTGTTCGAATTTCATTTTTATTTTGTTAATGAATAGTTAGTTAACTATCAGAATTGAAGTTCTGTTTTTTCCCCCGAATTAAAGATCCTTCACTTATATTGAAAGGGAAGATGAATATTTGTCACTGAACCCTACTGAATCTAAATAAAGAAAACATTACCTAATAGTCTTGCAATGTATTTAAGTACAGTCTGCTATTTGTTTGGGGGGGGTGAATGGAATACACGTTACGGTCTTTCTCAACAGCAGTTTGATTGTACATTTTCAACTGATAGACTTTTAATCTGTCACATCTTTATTTTCATTTCCTGGCAATAATTATTACATCATGAAATAAAGATAATTCCAATTTTGTTTTGTCTTAGATGTCGTTTGTAAGACATGTTATGCATATTATTACTTCTTGCTCCTATTAGGATTTTTTTTAAGCAAAATTAGAATTTAGTTGATTCAGGGGAATTATAGTGTTGCATTTAAAGCATTATTAGCATTTTGTTAAGATTAGATATTAAGGAGCTTAAATGACCAGTTCTATTATAAGAAAGAAAAATTCTCTCAACTGACTTTTTTTGTCTTATAACATAAATACATTGTTTTATATATAAAGCTGCACATAACATACATTTTATGTTAATTTAAATAGACAACTGATTTTAGGTAATAGAACTAAAACAGCTAGTTGTTGCCAACTTGATATTCTGGTCAAATTAATAGAATATAAAATAGAAAGAGGTTTGCTCTGCTTTGTGCTAACAGTACAAAATAGATGTATTAATATCGCCTGTTCACCAGAAATTTATTGGAGATAATTTTCTGACTCCCTTAGGTCAATCAAAGCATTTTTCTGCCAGCTATCAGCACTTAGTTAATTTTTTAACTTGAGCTCACTAGGTAAGGTAGTACTTACCTCCTTAGTGTGAATACTTCTTGGATTCTTGGATCCTTTACCTGAAATTCATTGTCCAGGCAAAATTTCTTTTCTAGACAAATATGATCTATCTTCATTATTCTTCAAAACTTCTTTCAGCCATTGTTTTGGGTTTATATTTTTTTAATTTAGTTAATTTTTTTTCATTTTTACCTTTGAATCACCTTTTTTTTTCTCTTGTATGTAATAAGGGGCATTTCCAAAATCTTAAGGCAGATTTATGATTTTATAGTAACCTGTGTAATGTGCTTGTTACTTCCTCTAATAGAGTGTAGGCTCCTTGAGAGTAATAGTGTTTAATTTTCATTCTTTGTTCTCAAAGAGGACCATGACATCAGGGAGGTGATGCCATGACATGCAAGTAAATTAGATTTAAATGAGGGAGGGCTGTGCAAAGTCACCTTCCTCATTTTCTCCTCTGGAGACATCTGGGACAAGTGACTAAATTGGGACAACTGAAGTTGATCTTGGATACAATCGAAAATCTTGGCCTTTTTAAACTAAGGTCTTTAACAGGTCTCAGTTTGACTAAGGCTGAATCCATTCAGTGATTAAGGCTAAGAAGCAAATGAGGCAAAGAATGGCCTCTTTTATCTGCTCTAAAACAGAAAAAAAAAATAGATAAATAAATCTTAGAGGGGAATACCCTCAAGGTTTCAGACCAAAACAAATGATTATTTCTATTTTAGAACTATTTCTGTTTTGGCTATTTTAGAGCTGCCAAACTGGAATTGGTCAGTTTGGAAACTCATTTCCTTTCTTTCTCCCTTCCTCCTTTCCTCACTCCCCCTCCTTCTTTCCTTCCTCATAAAAGGAAATTTCTTGATAACTGATCACAAAAGTCAGCAGAAACTAAAATTTATCCTACCATATTTTCTTAAACTTAAAATATATTTTGAGATTTTGTTCTTACTGTTGATTCCCTGTTGCCTCCAAATCAATCTGTCCACATGAGCCACCTTCTTTCCCTGCCAAAATTACCAAGAAAGTATAGTCACTGATGGGGAACATGATCTTAAATTCTTCTAATTTATTTTTTAAAAAACTTCTCTTCTTTTTTATTGTTATGAAAAACTTTCTTCTCTCTTGTATCTATTAGATCCTTTTCTTCTTATTTATTCCTTGTATACCATACTTTCTTTTTTGAAACTGCATGTAAAACAATTAACAATCATTTGAAAAAAAATTTGAGTTCCAAAATCTCCCCTTCTCTCCCATCCCCCTTCCTTGAGAAGGCAAGCAATTTGATAATGATTATAAATATGTAAATCATGTAAATCATTTCCATATTACCCAAATTGCAAAAGAAAACAAGACCAGAAAACCCCTTTGAAAAATAAATTATTAAAGGGCATGATTCAATCTTCATTCAGAGTTGATCACTTCTTTTTCAGGAGATGGATAGTATTTTTCATCATGTGTCTTTTGGAATTATCTTGGATTGCTGATTTGATCAGGAGTAATCTTTTCTGATATAGTGCTCTCCTGCTTATGTTTACTTCACTTTTCATGAATTCATATAAGTCTTTCCAGATTTTTCTGAAACCATCCTGCTTAGGTTATAATCTAATGTTATTCTATCAATCACAACTTGTTCAGCCATACCTCAATTAATGGACATTCTCTAAAATTTCAATTATTTGTCACAAAAAATTGCTATACAAGTTGTTATATAAATAGATCCTACCCCCATTTGGTGGGGAGGGGCTCTTTGGGATACTGCTGAATCAAAGAGTATTCATGATTTTATAGCCTTTGGAACATCATTAGGAAATTTCATCCAGAATGGTTAGACTAATTCTCAACTCCACCAACTGTGCATTAGTGTTCCAATTTTTCAGCATTCCTTTTCCTACCATGTTAACCAGTATGATTAATCTGAGTTGTTCATTCAGAACTGTTTTAATTTGCATTTCTTTAATCAATAGTGATTCAAAGCATTTTTTCTTGTAATATCTCTTATTTCTTCTGAAAACTTCCTGTTCATATCCTTTAACTATTTATCAACTGGTGAATGACTCATATTCATATAAATTTGATTCTGTTCTCTGTTTTTGAGAAATAAGTCCTTTTTCAGAGAAACTTGCTATAAAATTTTTTCCTCCAATTTCCTATTTTTCTTTCAATTTTAGGTGCTTGGTTTTGTTTGTGCAAAAGTTTTTTTTTTAATGTCATGTAATCAAAATTATCTATTTTACTTCTCATAATGTTCTTTTTCTCTTGTTTAGTAATAAACTTTACTTTTTATAGATTCAATGAGTATATTTTCATGCTTCTCTTATTTGCTTAAGATATCACCTCTTGGGGCAGCTAGGTGGCGCAGTGGTTAGAGCACCAGCCCTGAAGTCAGGAGGACCTGAGTTCAAATCTGGTCTCAGACACTTCCTAGCTGTGTGACCCTGGGCAAGTCACTTAACCCCAATTGCCTCTGCAAAAAAAAAAAAAAAAAAATAAGATATCACCTCTTAAGTTTAAATAATTTATTCATTCTGACCTTATATTGTTATACAGTACAAGATTCTAAATGTCTAGTTTATTGCAAACTGTTTCCAAATTTCACAGATTTTTTAATAATGCATTCTTACTCTAAAAGCTTGGGTGTTTGCATTTTTCAAATGCTAGATTACTTTAGTCCTTTACTAATGTTTATTATATACTAAATCTATTTCACTAAGTTATTCCTCTTTATTTACCTATACAAGAATTGTTTTGATGATTACCATTTTTAACATAGTTTGAAATATGGAACTGGTAGGCCACCTTCATATTTTTTTTCCTATTGATTCTCTTGCTATTCTCAAATTTTTGTTTTTCCATACAAAATTTATTATTCTTTTTTCTAACTAATTTTTTTTCATTTATAACAGCTTCTACATCGTATATGCTATTTGCTAAATTGCTAGTCATTTTAATTAATTCCTTTTGACATTCATGTACTTGCTTTTCACTAAAAAAGTAGCCACTAATTCAGTGCTAATAATTTTCTTAATATTGAACTATCCCCATATTACTGGTATAAATTACATTATGTTACTGTAATTTGTATTTTATTTAAATTTTTTTATAAATATTCATTAAAGAAATTGGACTATAGTTTTGGCTCTCACTGATTTAGGCATAAAAATTTATATTTGTATCATAAAATAAATTTGATAGGATTCCTTTACCAATTTTTCATAAAGTTTATATACTGGGATTGTTTCTTAAATGTGTAATAGTATTCACTTTTACAGCCTCCTATAGACCTCATTTTTATTAATTTTATGTATGTACACTTATGCAATTAACATAATCTCTAGCATTAAGGAGGTATCTTTCTGAAGTTTATGTCTACTTAATATCACAACTAGTTCTGTTCCCTCCATTCATTCTTAGCCACAGCTCTATTTTCATTCTCACAGCTAATGACATCTTTTCTCAGATTGATCCACAGATTTCCTGTATCTTCTTCAAATCTCAGAACTTGTAGGCTTCATCACCCACTTATCTTTTTCTCTTGTCACTGAAAAGGGATATTCCCATTTCTCACTAATGTTAATTCTGTAGCAACCCACTGTCATTTCTTCCTATCTCTAAAACAAGCATTTATTAAGCAATTATTATGTAGGAATTGTGATAAGCAATGAGCTACAAAGAGATAGGCATTGTGATATGCAGTGGGCTACAAAGAAAGGCTTAGACATAGTCCTATGTAAAAGAAGCATTCTAATGAGATAAACAGCATTTCACATAATTATATGAGACCAATACAATGTAAATGGAAACATATCATCTTTATTTTAAAACATGTTTCAGTATTTATGCCATAGTTATTTCTTATTTATTTCTCATGGCTCAAATAACTTTTGAAAACTGTTTATTCATACAAATATTTTAACATTTCTTAAAAAATCAGAACAACATTCTTGACTGCCTCTTTCAATCATCAAAATGTTCATCTATGACAAAGGCAATATATTGTATATTTTATTAGTTTAAACGACTCTTTTCCTTTTTCTACCATTTTTGGTGCTAATCTCCTAAACCATATTTTAAAGAGACTGTATTCAATATTTGTCTAATTGACCAATAAATAAAAACTGTTTGCTTTTTTTTTTCATTTAATTTTTCTTAGAATCTGCATTGACTGTTGGGAATATTGATGAATAAAGCATACTGGGAAATTTGTCTCTTACACTGAATTACCATTATCCAAAATTATCCAAATGGTCAGAATGGTGAACTGAAACAATATTGGGACTTAGAGTTTGGGGATGTGGGCTTTATAGCTTTTTGTTTTTCTATTTTGACAATAGGGTAACCAGTTCATATTTTTGAATTCTGACGGTTCAGTCTTTTTCTTGATATCAAAGACCTAGAAACAAAATAGATGCCCTTTGATTGGACAATCACTAAATTGTGATGCATGAAAATAAGGGAATATTACTATGCTATAAAAATGGTGAACATGATAAATACAGAGAAGTATGAAAAGATTGGTGCATAGCTAAGTAAAGCAACACACACAATGACTAGAACTATTAAAGTAGAAAGGACAAAAAATTTGAAACTGAAGGCTATGAAATTGAAATGTTCATGTTAGAAGACATAGGAGACAATACCTCTGCGAATTGATTCTTTGAAGAAGTAGGGGACAAGGGGGTCGGGGTCCTATATATACTATTAAAGGTTTTTTTTTTGGTATGTAGTTGTATAAAACTTTTCTTCGTTTTTTTAAACTTTATTATAAGGAATGGCTCATTGGGAGGAGGACAGGAAATGCAGGTAGTATAAAAGCAAATGGTAGCAATAAGGTTAAAAAAAAAAGTTTCAAAAAAATAGTGCAGATAACCAAGTTTGTAATATGTAAGATTTGGAAAGAACTTCATAGGCTATTTTTCAACACATCCCTAGACAAGAATCTTTTCAACAACTTTTCCCAATGAGAGATTATCTAAGTTTTGCTCTAAGCCCTTCAAGAATGAAAAATAGTTAATGTTTTAGTAGTGATGAATATGTAAATATTAATAACTTTGACTTTTTTAATGAAACATGGCAATCAGTTGTAAAATACACAAATCAATATTTTGAGTTATGGTTGCATGTTTGTGGGATATATAATTTTTTTCAAAAGTAAGCATTGCACTGAAATTAGTGAAGTAGATACATTGTTTGGGCCTAAGGGCTAGAATACTTACCCATCTTAAAAAAATGTTAGTAAAACATCCTTCTTATTTTAAAAGCTGAAAGGCATGCTAATTATTTTCTTTAATTTTTAATTATTATTTTTAGTTGCAGCCTGCCCTTACTAGTCTGAAATGACTTTAGAAACCTGTTTTATTTACAATATAAATTCATAATTGTACTAAATTATACACTTTGGTTAACAGTATATGGAATCTAAAAAAAATAAAAATAAACTCTTACTACAAACTTGCATTATTTTAACATATACCCTCAGATTCATGGTTTATTTTAATAAGGAAAACCTTGTCTGAAATGAAGAAGGTGGTAGAAATCTATTTCTGATCAGCAAAGAGCATTATTACTTTCTACCTGTTCATTCTAGGAGAATGTGCTGTATATATACATTGAAATTTTAAAAGTAATAATTAGAAAAAATTAGGAAACTCTTCTTCCTTCTAATAATCCTTAATATTAAGTAGTACAAGTATTACTATCCTCAGTGAATCTTAGTGGTTGCTTAGAAAGTTAATATCAAATTCAAGATAAGGGTCTTCGTTTACCCATTCAAAGTCCATTTCTTTTTGTGTTGCACATAAAATTGCCCCTCATTCTTTCTACTCAATCAGACGTTCAGGAAAACTGGGAGGTATCTAGTGGCATATCCTAATTCTAAAGCAGAGATACAAGCTTAAAATCAGAGTTAGTGATAGCTAAGTCACAAGAAAATAAGCCTAGAACTCAAGCTGCAGATTCAGAATGAAAGAAGAGTTGCCAATCCTATAGAATCTACAATAGGTTGATGAATATTAACAATAACTTGAGTAATTATCAAAGAGTCCACTTGATCCCAGGATATATGGGGGTAAGAATGAAAAGAGAATAGGAGGACAATAGAAGGTTTTATATTTGATCTTGGAGATTATATGGAGCCACAAAAGGGTGTTATAGCCAGATCCACGTTTTAGGAAGATGAATTTGACAGCTGAGTGAAGGATGGATTGCAGTAGAGAAACAAGATACAGAGAGACCAACCAGCGAGCTGTTGTAATAATCTAGTCTTGAAGTAATGAGGGCCAGAATCAGGGTAGTGCCAGTGCATACAGAGATATTATGAAGGTAGAAATAACAAGACTTGACAACTGATTTGAATATAAGGGTAATGTATGAGAAAATGAGAAGTCAAGGAAAATTCCCAGGATAAGGAGCCTGAGTAACTGGGGAAATAGTGGTATCAACAGTAACAAAGAAATTCGAAAGAGGGGAGGTTCTGAGGGTAAAGATAATTAGATAATTTGTGGGCATTTTAAGTTTAAGATGTTGATGGGATATTCAATTTTAAATGCCCATTAGGCAGTTGGAGAACCAAACTGGAGGTAAGGACAGAGACTAGGGCTAGGTAGGCATATTTGAGAGTCATCTATATAGAGATGATAATTGACACCATGGAAATCAATGAGATCTTCAATTGAAATTTTATAGAGGAAGAATAGGACCTAGGACAGAATCTTAGGTGGGGGAGGGCTTCCTTGGTTAGTGATTATGACAGGAATAAAGATCCAGCCACTGAGACTGAAAAGGGACAGTTGGTTAGAATAGAATAGTGTTATGACAATTTAAGAAAAAAATCTCAGATACTTGCCTGGAGGAATGAGTGGATAAATGACTTGCCCAGAGTCACAACTAGTATATATGTTTCTCATCACACACAAAAAAATTATGATTCATGCTATTAAAAATAAAATTTATGAAGTCAAAATTAATTACAATCCATATTTACATTCCCTTATACACACATAGTATTGTCTTTGTCCTATATCACAACTTTTTCTTCCATTGAAGGATAAGATATCCCTAAGGCTTCAGAAATCTGCTTGTGTCTAATTCACCCTTAACTTGCTATATCACTTTTGATGTTATCTTGTATGTTTCCAATTATTTGAATTGAAATGTCTCATCATGTCCTGCTAATATTAATATATTTCATTTTTCTAATTGAGAAATCATATACACTATGGTACAAAATAGGCCATTATAGGGACCTTTAGTTCTTATCCAACTGGCTAATGTCCCAAACAGATGATCAAATTAGTAGATTCTTCCTTTGTTGGCTCTGTTCCTAACATAAGCAATTATTTATCTATTTGAAGTCTAGTATTCTCATTAGAGAATATTAGCTTGTCAATATGGCATCTGAGCCTAGAAAAGTGTTTATTGTTGTTTCATTTTAGCAGATTACTTGATCATCTACATTTGGGAAAATGGGCATTCTAGTTAGTGGTAGCAAAAAAGGGCATGGTGACAAACAAGATAATAGTTTCAGAACTTCCAATTTAGTAAGCTTGAGGATGTTATTACTTTGGTATCACTTTATGACTTTACATATGAAAAATTTAGATGTAATATTTGGTTACATAGGTTTTGGTTGAATAAGACACTAGACTATAAATGCTGCACTGAAAATCCAAACTGTCTTTTATTTTGGTCAAATCAGCTACTTTTCTCTATCATAAATACTTCCTTGGAGAGTGTGTAGTTTTTCATACTGACATGCTAAGGTTATTTTTGTTATAGATTGTTCAGATTTTTAAAATTAAAGAAATAATATGGTTGAGAAATCTTTTTAACTTTAGAGAATGAAGAAGTTTATTCTGAATCAGCTGTTTTATTTTGCCAAGTGAAAGTGATGAGAAAATGTGTTCTGAAATCTAATTTTTTTCCCTTGTGGAATTTATCCTATCATAAAGCATTTATTTGATATGTTGATGATAGAATCACCCATAATGCTAAACAAAAATATTTAGCAACAGTTTGTTTCCTACCAGTGTGTCCATAGGTTTTCCTTCAGTCTGTATTATACAATCTCCTCACCAAAACCTCTTAGGAATCCCTAATTTAATTGTATCTCCATCTCATCCTTAAAAAAGGCCTTTTCTGATTGTTTTCAGCTTTTTTTTTCTAAAAATCTTTATGTTTATTTTGCATGTATTTTATATAATTTGTTACATACTTTTATAAATTCTTGCTGTCTTCCCCTATTGAATGTAAGTTACTAGAAGCCTGGAGCTCTTTTACTACTGTCTTTTGTATCATTGTCACCTAATAGTGGCTGGTACATTGTAGGCAATTAATACTTCTTAATTAATGAATTCAGACTTATCAATAAATAATAAACTGATTCATGCTATTATTTAGGCTATGTATTCCTTAGAATAAATATCATTTAAATCAGCATATGATTAGACTTTGATGTACGAAAAGGATAACTGCATCAGAAGGGATGGAGGTAGGAATAAGAGTGGAAGGGTCTGTAGGAAAGTATATTCAGAATTTTATGTCCTGGTTTTTGTTTGTTTCTAAAACATTTTTTAAAATTTGCTTGGTTTTATTCTTGGTTAGTTGTTATTTAATACACTAATTAATTTCATTTAAGAACAATTCTCACACTCACACCATTTACCCAATTATTGAGTGAAATTGAGTGAAAATCAGGGATTTTCAGTTTCTAAAAGTATCATCATTGTGCTTAGATATAGAGAGTAACATATATAGAAGTTTCATGATTTTTTTGGTTTCAGTGTACTCATTTTTATCTAGTATACTGCATACAAATTTAAATAATGCTTTCTTTGTTTACTGTAATTCATGTATTAGCCAAATTATAATTAAATATTTAATGCTTGTCCTTTTGCTATAAAAAGGATGATTCCTTGGTAAAATGATGTTTCGTAATTTCTTTAAACACATGTTAAAATATCAATATCCCTCTGTTTCTTGTTCAGGAATGTTTCTAAGAATCTTGCTGGTTTGGAGCAATCTGTTCCACTCAATGGATCTGACTTGTTCTCATCCTTTCTGACTGCCCCCTCTTTTGAGTTTCCTCATTCTCTTTCTCATTCTGTCTGTTAACTTCCATCTTCATACTTTGTTATCTGGTGCTACACTACTTCTCAATTCTGACAGTTTGTCTGACATCCCAGAGAGGAGCAGGGGAATGGACTGTGAACCTAGCCATATTCTTCTCCCTTAAGAGGTGTTATCAACTGCCCAGTACCTGAAATAATTCAATCAGCAGAACTGCCCCAGGGTGAACTAAAGCAAAACAGCCCAGCATCTGAAATAATTCAGTCAGCAGAACTGCCCAGTACCTGAAATAACTCAATCAGCAGAACTGCCTCAGGGCAAATTAAAGCAGCTGTCCCACCTTTGCCTTAAACAGACCTCATACCTTTAAAAAAAAATGAATAAAAAATCAAAAAGAGCTCTCACCATAGACAACTTTTATGGAGAGAGGGAAGAACAGACCTCAAATCCTGAGGCCCCTAAAAGTAAAGCAACTCCAGAAAAAGCCCCAAAGAGAGACATAAACTGGTCTTCATGTCACAAGGCTTTCTTTGAAGATTGCATAATCTTAAAAGAGAGTTAGAAGAAACATGGGGAAACAAAATGAGATCACTGCAAAATAAAATAGAAAAAATGGAAAAAGAATACAATGAACAAAAAATTGTAATTGGTCAATTGCAAAAGGAACTAAAAACAGTAACAGAAGAAAATAAGACATTAAAAATTAGAATTGAACAATTCGAAATGAATGACTCATCAAGACTTCAAGAATCAGTCAAACAAAAACAAAAAAATGAAAAGATAGAGAAAAACATGAAATATCTCCTCGGAAAAACAACTGACCTGGAAAATAGATCTAGGAGAGACAATCTAAAGATTAAAGGGCTTCCTGAAAGCCATGATGAAAAAAAGAACCTAGACACTATCTTCCAGGAAACCATAAAAGAAAACTGCCCTGATATTTTAGACCCAGAAGGCAAAATACTTATTGAAACAATCCACTGATCACCTCCTGAAAGAAATCCAAAAATTAAGTCCCCCAGAAATATCGTGGCAAAATTCCAGAACTATCATACCAAGGAAAAGATATTACAAGAAGCCAGAAAGAAACAATTTAAATGTCGAGGAGCCACAATTAGGATCACACAGGACCTAGCAGCTTCTACTTTGAAGGATCGAAGGGCCTGGAATCAGATATTCCGAAGGGCAAAGGAACTTGGATTACAGCCAAGAATAAGTTACCCAGTTAGAATGAGCATTATCTTCCAGGGAAGAAGATGGTCATTCAATGATATAGGAGAATTTCACCTATTTCTACTGAAAAGACCAGAACTGAACAAAAAATTTGATCTACAAACACAGAACACAAGAGAAATATAAAAAGGTAACAAGGAAAAAAAAAAACTCTTGAGAACTATATTTATGTTATAGATACTTATAGAATGAGGGTTGATTTTATGAATCTATTATTATATTATGATTATTATGATATGATTATTGTGATTTTATGATTATTATGATATGATAAACTGAAAAAGAAATTAGAGGTAGAAAAGGAATAACACTGGAAGAAGCTGAAAAGGAGGTAAAATAAGGGAAATTACATCACATGTAGAGGCAAAGAAAACCTATAATGATTGAGGGGAAAAAAGGGAGGGGAATGAGAATTGGGTTAATCTCCATCTCATCAGATTTGGCTTTGAGGGAATAATAGACATACTTATAAGGAAACAGGAGGGAAAGGGGGAAAAGGGGGGGGTGGGACTCTAAAGGGGAAAGATTGTTTGAGGGAAGTGGCTATCAAAAGCAAAATAGTAGGGAGGAGGGAAAGGGGATAAGAAAGAGAAAAGCAGAAGGTAGGGTAAATAAGATGGCAGTAAATACAGAATGAGTTATTTTAACTGTGAATGTACTCTCCCATAAAGCAGAAGCAGATAGCAGACTGGATTAAAAACCAGAATCCAACAATATGTTGTATACAAGAAACACATCTGAAAGATAGAGATACATACAGGGTGAAGGTAAAAGGCTGGAGCAGAATCTATTATGTTTCAGGTGAACAAAAAAAAGCAGGGGTAGCAATCCTGATCTCAGACCAAGTAAAAGCAAAGATAGACCGAATTAAAAGAGACAAAGAAGGAAATTATATCTTCCTAAAGGGTACCATAGACAATGAAGCAATATCAATACTAAACATATATGCACCAAGTGGTATAGCAAGGAAATTCCTAGAGGAAAAGTTCAGAGAAATGCAAGAAGAAATAGACATCAAAAATATAATAGTGGGGGATCTCAATCTCCCTCTCTCAGAACTAGATAAATCAAACCACAAAATAAATAAGAAAGAAGTTAAGGAGGTAAACAAAATGTTAGAAAAGTTAAGTATGATAGATCTTTGGAGGAAATTAAATGGAGACAGAAAGGAGTTTACTTTTTTCTCAGCAGTCCATGGAACTTATACAAAAATTGACCATGTGTTAGGACACAAAAACCTCAAAATCAAATGCAGGAAGGCAGAAATAATAAATTTTTTTTCAGATCATGACGGAATAAAAATCACATGCAATATAAGGCTAGGAGAAAATAGACCAAAAAGCAATTGGAAACTAAATAATTTTATCCTAAAGAATGAATGTGTGAAACAGCAAATTACAGACACAATTACTAATTTCATCCAAGAGAATGACAATAATATGACAACATACCAAAATTTGTGGGATACAGCCAAAGTGGTAATGAGGGGAAATTTTATATCTCTAGATGCTTATTTGCATAAAATACAGAAAGAGAAAATCAATGAATTGGGCTTGCAACTAAAAAAGCTAGAGAAAGAACAAATTAAAAACCCCCAATCAAATACCAAACTTGAAATTCTAAAAATAAAAGGAGAGATTAATAAAATTGAAAGTAAAAAAAAAACCTATTGAATTAATAAATAAAACTAAAAGTTGGTTTTATGAAACAACAAACAAAATAGATAAACATCTAGTTAATTTGATTAGAAAAAGGAAAGAGAAAAATCAAATTGTTAGTCTCAAAAATGAAATGGGAGAACTTTCCACCAATGAAGAGGAAATTAGAGCAATAATCAGGAGTTACTAAGAAATGACCAGCAGGACAATTTCAGAGAGGCCTGGAGAGACTTGCATGAACTGATGCTGAGTGAAATGAGCAGAACCAGGAGATCATCATACACAGCAACAACAGTATTACATGATCAATTCTGATGGATATGGCTCTCTGCAACAAAGAATTGTCTCAAACCAGTTCCAATTGTTCACTGAAGAAAACCACATACACCCAGAGAGAAGGATATGAAATATGGACCACAACGTAACATTTTCATGCTCTCTAATGATATTTGCTTGCGTTGTGTTGCCTTTCTCTGATTTTCTTTTTTTTTTCTTGTAGATAGGATTTTTCTTGCATAACTTGTCAAGTATTTCAACATTATGAACATGTAGTGGACTTCCTGCCATCTAGGGGAGGGGAGGGGACTGGAGGTAAAATTTGTAATGGAAAGCTTTGTAAAGATCAATGCTGGGGAACTACCCATACATATGTTGTACAAATAAAAAGCTTTAATAAAAAAAAATCAGGAGTTACTTTGCCCAACTTTATGCCAATAAATTTGATAACCTAAGGGAAATGGAGGAATATCTACAAAAATATAGATTGCCCGGATTAACAGAAGAGGAAATAAATTACTTAAATAGTCCCATTTTAGAAAAAGAAATAGAACAAGTCACTAATCAACTCCCTAAGAAAAAATCCCCAGGACCAGATGGATTTACATGTGAATTCTACCAAACATTTAAAGAACAATTAACTCCAATATTATATAAAGTATTCGAAAAACTAGGGAATGAAGGACTCCTACCAAACTCCTTTTATGATAAAGACATGGTACTGATACCTAAGCCAGGTAAAACAAAAACAGAGAAAGAAAATTATAGACCAATCTCCCTAATGAATATTGATGCAAAAATCTTAAATAAAATATTAGCAAAAAGATTACAGAAAATCATTCCCAGAATAATACACCATGACCAAGTAGGAGTTATACCAGGAATGCAGGGATGGTTCAATATTAGGAAAACCATTAACATAATTGACTATATCAATAACCAAATTAACAAAAAACATATGATAATCTCAATAGATGCAGAAAAAGCATTTGATAAAATCCAACATACATTCCTATTAAAAACACTAGAGAGTATCGGAATTAATGGACTTTTCCTTAAAATAGTCAGTAGCATCTATTTAAAACCATCAGCTAGCATCATATGTAATGGTGATAAACTGGAACTATTCCCAATAAGATAAGGGGTGAAACACTGTTGCCCACTATCACCATTACTATTCAATATTGTATTAGAAATGCTAGCTTTGGCAATAAGACAAGAAAAAGAGATTAAAGGAATTAGAGTAGGTCATGAGGAAACCAAATTATTACTCTTTGCAGATAATATGATGGTCTACTTAGAGAACCCTAGAGAATCAACTAAAAAACTATTAGAATTAGTCCACAATTTTAGCAAAGTTGCAGGATACAGAATAAATCCACATAAATCATCAGCATTTTTATACATCACCAACAAAATGCAACAGTAAGAGATACAAAGAAAAATTCCATTCAAAATAACTATCAATAGTATAAAATATTTGGGAATATATCTGCCAAGGGAAAGTCAGGATCTATGTGAGCAAAACTACAAAACACTCTCCACACAAATAAAGTCAGATCTAAACAATTGGAAAAACATCAAGTGCTCTTGTATAGGTCGAGCAAATATAATAAAGATGGCAATACTACCTAAACTAATCTCTTTATTTAGTGCTATACCAATCAAACTCCCAAGAAATTATTTAACTGACCTAGAAAAAATAACAACAAAATTCATCTGGAAAAACAAAAGGTCAAGAATTTCAAGGGAATTAATGAAAAAAAAAATGCAAATGAAGGTGGCCTAGCTGTACCAGATCTAAAACTATATTATAAAGCAGTGGTCACCAAAACCATTTGGTACTGGCTAAGAAATAGAGTAGTGAAAATATAGTAGGTTAGGTTCACAGGATACTCAATGACAATAGTAATCTAGTGTTTGATAAACCCAAAGACCCCAGTTTTTGGGATAAAAACTCACTATTTGACAAAAACTGCTGGGATAATTGGAAACTAGTATGGAAGAAATTAGGTATTGACCCACATCTAACACCATATACCAAGATAAGGTCAAAATGAATTCATGATCTAGGCATAAAGAATGATATTATAAACAAATTAGAACAATGTAGGATGGTTTACCTCTCAGACTTGTGGAGGGGGAAGGAATTTGTGACTAAAGAAGAACTAGAGATCATCATTAATTACACAATACATAAATTTGATTATATCAAGTTAAAAAGTTTTTGTACAAACAAAATGAATGCAGACGAGATTAGAAGGATAGCAGTAAACTGGGAAATATTTTTACATTCAAAGGTTCTGATAAAGGCCTCATTTCTAACATATATAGAGAATTGACTCAAATATATAAGAATTCAAGCCATTCTCCAATTGATAAATGGTCAAAAGATATGAACAGACAATTTTCAGACGAAGAAATTGAAACTATTTCTAGTCACATGAAAAGGTGCTCCAAATCACTATTGATCAGAGAAATGCAAATTAAGACAACTCTAAGATACCACTACACACCTGTCAGATTGGCTAAAATGACAGGAAATGATAATGACGAATGTTGGAGGGGATGTGGGAAAACTGGGACACTGATACATTGTTGGTGGAACTGTGAACAGATCCAATCATTCTGGAGAGCAATTTGGAACTATGCTCAAAAAGTTATCAAACTGTGCATACCATTTGACCCAGTAGTGTTTCTACTGGGCCTATATCCCAAAAAGATTTTAAAGGAGGGAAAGGGACCCACATGTGCAAAAATGTTTGTGGCAGCCCTTTTTGTAGAGACAAGAAACTCGAAATTGAAAAGATGCCCATTAATTGGAGAATGGCTGAATAAATTATGACATATGAATGTTATGGAATATTATTGTTCTCTAAGAAACGACCAGCAGGATGATTTTAGAGAGGCCTGGAGAGACTTGCATGAACTGATGCTGAGTGAAATCAGCAGGACCAGGAGATCATTATACACAGCAACAAGACTATACGATGATCAATTCTGATGGACATGGTTCTCTTCAACAATGATGTGATTCAAACCAGTTCCTATTGTTCAGCGATGAAGATAGTCATATACATCCGGAAAGAGGCCTGTGGGAACTGAGTGTGGACCACAACATAGCATTTTAACGCTTTCTGTGAATATTTCCATGCATTTCATTTTCCTTCTTAGATTGTTTTTTCCCCCTCTCTTTCTAGATCTGATGTTTCTTGTGCAGTAAGATAACTGTATAGATATGTATAGATATATTGGATTTGTCATATAATTTATCATATTTAGCATGTATTAGATTACCTGTCATCTAGGGGTGGGGGTGGGGGGAAGGAGGGGAAAAGCTTGGGAAAAAAAGTTTTTTGCAAAGGGCAATGTAGAAAAATCACTCGTATGTTTTGTAAATAAAAAGCTTTTAATTAAAAAAAAGAAACAAAAAAAGAGGTGTTATCAAAACAGAATCATCCATATTTTCTGCTTAAATATTAAAATTTGGGGAAGTTGTTTTTTTTTTTCTTATCCAAGTTACTTTCTTAGTTACTATCTCATAGAGAGGAAAGGATATCCTAATATTCTATCAAAATATTTTATTGCTAGTAGTTCACAACTTGTGAATGATGAATAAACCTTTTTGTTTAAACTGATAGTGAACAGAAATCATAGAAGTTATATTGATGAGAATGTCAGCCAATCCCCAGTGACTGAACTTTTCCCACTTGCAGTGAGGTATTTCACTTCAGCCAAGAGACAGAAACCCCAGTTAAACCAAAGGGGAAATTCCCAAATGTATCTCAAGAGGCAAACTTTAAACTGGGTTTAGTGAGAAACTGCAGTTTCATATTTTCTTTCCCTCCCTCTTCTCTCTCTCTCTCTCTCTCTCTCTCTCTCTCTCTCTCTCTCTCTCTCT
>JAJPUD010000767.1:477455-510281 GCA_023553655.1 Myrmecobius fasciatus | reverse complement strand
TCTCTCTCTCTCTCTCTCTCTCTCTCTCTCTCTCTCTCTCTCTCTCTGTCCACCCTTTGCTATCCCCTCATTCTCTTTAGCTTTTTTTCTCTCTCCTTCCTTCCCCCTTTCTATCTCTTAGCTCAGGGTCACATGTTTCCTATCTCCTGCTGTGTGAATGAATATTGGGAGGAAAGGAGATAGGGAGGAATAGAGAAGGAGAACAACCTCATGAAATGTTTATTATTTGCTCGACACTGTACATAGGAAAAAAGACAGTCCTTAGCCTGCAGGTGCTGAACTCCTCATGCAGAGAGGCAGCAGACAAAATTCCTGTCACAAAAGTCCTTTTCAGTACTGAAAAGGAGGTGTACCTATTTGGGATGAAACAGTATTATCTTAGTATTTGAAAGATAGGCATTTTGGTTTAACAACTCTAAAGTTTTGCCTCATTTTTCAAATGTAAAAAAAAAAATGCCATTCTGACTTTTCCAGAAGGAAAAAAAAAACCAAAATATGATTGTGGTAAAGTTCAAGAGGAACTTTTTTTCCTTAAGTCAGTTTCACTAAGGCTTATTTGATTTAGGATAGGATTTCAAAAAGCTTTGAAATATGGAATCTTTATATTAAATTTTAAAAGCCATGAAATCTTAAGTGATATGTCATATATGTGTGTACCTAACATATATACACATACTGTGCCCAAAGTCCATGTAGATTTTTTTTTAGTTTTGATAGCTTTATAGTAATTTTAAAACTACTAAGACTTTTGGAATAACTTATATACATCCACATTTTTAAATCCAGAATTCAAACAATCCAAGAAATCCCAGATTGGGTGCAGAGTGGGTTGGGGAAAAGAAGAAAAAAAAATTAAAGATTTTTCTGGGAGTCAAGAGATGGGGACTTCTGGGGCTTTAGTAATATCCCCAGAAAATTGCATAGAGATTGTGGTTCTTAAAATATTGATAAGACTTGCTCAAAACCACCATTATTTTATGACAGGTAGTATGGTGGCTATGGGCCACTCTTCTCATATCTTCTCACTTGAAAGTGCCATATCTGCCTTTGAATTTGGACAGGCAAAAAAACAAGCCAAAAAACATATACACACACAACTAGAAAGATAAATACCACTATTATAATGAAGTAAAATACATGTTGTATATTGCTAATGATTCATATTAGGGAGGGTAGGAGAAATAATATAATGAATAATCTATATGAATAGTCAGTTTGAAGAAAGAGGTTATAGGAATCATAAATTTTATCTTTCCCTTTAATATTGTTCCTCATAAAATCAATGTAAATATATTTTCTCCCTGTAGGTGGCAATATTTTTAGTATTTGTCCTTTTCATTTACAGTGACAGTTATGTGTCCTGACAAAATTAACATTTGAGTAAAATTTGAAGATAAGAGAAAAAGTAATTCAGTGTAGTCCAAACTTAACAAGTTATGTATATAGTTGATTCTGTTTTCACATATCTCTGTTTATTTATTCAGATATGTACACACATACACATGCAAATTTTAATGTTACAAAAATATAAATGACAAAGTTCCCCTCATCAAAAATTGCCAGACTGCTCTGTTTCCAACTTAAAAGTTCCCTGGAACTCAGTTTACTTTTAAACTTTATCGTTGATTAGGAAAGATCCTAAGCATAGACAGTTTTTGCTCACTTTATGTGACAATGTTAGGTAAAATAAAGGTTAGTATGAAAGAGTATACAATAATGAAGGATGCTAGATTCTCCTTTGTTTTATGTGCAGAGAAATGGACTCCTTATGCTTTTACTTTCCTCCCTAATATAATACTCTAAATATTCTGTATAGTTTTAGTTTATATTCTATACTTAATAGTCAACTATTAGAACATTGTGGTATAGAAGAATTTTATAAATATTGTATTTATCATGAAATTTTAAATAGACTTGGTTTGTGGAACTCTTAAAATAAGTACATTTTCCTAATAAAACCCACTGAAGGAGGGAGAAGATTAACATTGCTGTTATTACTTTTTTAAAAAAAATTAATCAGGTGAAATTAAAACCATTTCTAGTCATATGAAAAGATGCTCCAAATCACTATTGATCAGAGAAATGCAAATTAAGACAACTCTGAGGTACCATTATACACCTGTCAGATTGGCTAAAATGACAGGAAAAGATAACGATGAATGTTGGAGGGGATGTGGGAAAACTGGGACATTGATACATTGTTGGTGGGACTGTGAAAGGATCCAACCATTCTGGAGAGCAATTTGGAGCTATGCTCAAAAAGTTATTAAACTGTGCATAGCCTTTGACCCAGCAGTGTTTCTATTGGGCTTATATCCCAAAGAAATCATAAAGGAGGGAAAGGGCCCCACATGTGCAAGAATGTTTGTGGCAGCCCTTTTTATAGTGGCTAGAAACTGGAAACTGAATGGATGTCCATCAATTGGAGAGTGGCTGAATAAATTATGGTATATGAATGTTATGGAATATTATTGTTCTGTAAGAAACAAGCATCAGGATGATTTCAGAGAGGCCTGGAGAGACTTGTATGAACTGATCCTGAGTGAAATCAGCAGAACCAGGATATAATTATACACAGCAACAACAACATTATATGATGATCAATTCTGATGGACTTGGCTCTCTTCAACAATGAAATGTTTCAAACCAGTTCCAACTGTTCAGTTAAGAAAGCCATATACACCCAGAGAGAGGGATACGAAACATGGACTACAACATAACATTTTCATGCTCTCTATTGATGTTTGCTTGCACTGTGTTTCCTTTTTCTGATTTTTTTTGTTCATGTAGATACTATTTTTCTTGCACAGGAAGTATGGAAATATATATACATATATTCGACTTGTCAAGTATTTTAATATAATTAACATGTAGTGGACTTCCTGCCATCTAGGGAAGGGGAAGGGAGGGGGTTGGGGGAAAATTTGTAAAGGAAAGCTTTGTAAGAATCAATGTTGAAGAACTACCCATACATATGTAATGCAAATAAAAAGCTTTTAAAAAAAATAATCAGGAATGTATTTCAAACAAGTGAATTTGGAGCTTAGAGGTCTCTCAATGCTTTCTAATGTGTGTAATAGAGAACAAAGAAGGTAGTAAATATAATAAAATATTTTAAAATAATAAAATAATTCTTAAAATTGCAAAGAGGGAAGATCTGTTTATAATTTTCTATACATGCTAATTCTGTTTTAAATCATTCATTTGGTGGGTTTTCCAGTTCTCTGTCTCTTTTTTGGAACTCATTATATAACCTAATAACAAAAAGAGTAGGGCATTGTCATTACTTCTTCTCTCACTAGTTAGCATCATTATCTTTGATATCCATGAAACTGTCATAGAGAAGGCATTCAGTGAAATTCATTCATTCATTGAGAGTTGACTAGCTGAATAAATGAATGAAAGAATGTATAATCTGAGTTTTAGAGGTTCTGAATAACTTAATATTCTTCCAGCCAATGTGAAGTTTTAAATCATATATTAGTCCTACATTGATTTCATTATACCTTTCTTCTACAATGGAATTGTACTCTAGAATTTTACTTAAGCAGAAAGCACCCTAATATACTACTCTAGCATTCTTTGCATCTTAGCAGTTAAATATCAGTTAGTAGACACTAAGTTAAAAGCTGAACTTGCTTGTGTTATTGTATGCTAGTTGAGAGGCAAACTTTTCTTTTTGTTTAGTGATTAGTATATATAGTTTGTCTAATCTTGTTTTTTGTGAAATAGGTAAGAAGTACTGCCAAATAAAAATTTTTAAATTCTTCTTATAAGAATAAAGGACAATATATAATTGTGTATTTCTTTTCCTTTAAACATTTTACCTTTTGTGTGCTTTAGTAGTGTGTTTTGGGAGAGGAAGTTAATTAGGTTGTGAGTTCAATTGAATTTAATTGAATTCAATAAATATTCAGTAAGCACCTACTATATATCAACAAAGCTCTCTGGTTTGTGCTTAATATACCAATAAAAAAAAGAAAGACAGTTTTTGCCCTAAATGATCTAAAGTGGGGAAGAGAATATACAAAAGGAAGTTGAGAAGCTGGGGCTAGGAAGGGAAGGAAATATTCCAGGAATACCTGACATGATGCTCTATTTAGTCAAAACCAAGCTGAGCTAACAGTAGAAAATGAAGTTGCCTAGAAACTTCAGATCAGAGCCCTATTTTAAAGAATACTTTGGGAGAAGTTTATCACTCCATCTTAAACACTCTACTCTGACAGAAGAGGCAACTCAGGGAAATGAGATATTCAGTATCAAAAACTAGTGATAACATTTCAAAGCAAGCAGAATTGCTGATTGAAAATGAGACAGTGATTTTGAAGTTTATGTTCCAATTTTAACATATTGTTTCTAAACAAAATCAATTTTCTTCCTTCATAAACCTTATAGCAAACCCATACCATGCACAAAGTTGATGAGGGATTTTTGTCCCAAGTTGTGTAACTGTATCCATAGCTTAAAAATGATAGAGGAAGACTTGGGGTCAAGACCTGCTACATATTAACTTTGCAAGTGTGGACAGGTTAATGCAGCTTTTAAGTGTTCCCAGGAAGCATTCTGAGCCTCTTAAGCTACATAGAGAAATTCAGATAAATGTTGATGGATGAATTTGCATGCTGAGGGTTTAACATATGGATAAATATTACAGGTTTACTGGCCCCTCTGCCCCTAAATGGGAAGATAAAGGAATAAAGCAATTAACATGTCATAAGTAGTCATTGGGGGTCTTATATCATGCTCATCTCAGAATTTTTAATGTAGCAGATATTCTTTATTAAGTAGCAATATTCAATGAGGAAATAATCTAATAATCTGCTTAAACTGAGAAATTCTTTTCAAAATAAATTCCACAAAAGTATATATCAACTCCATTTCTTTATATAGGTAGCACTTTCTTTTCTTCCTTTTTTCTTCCTTCCCTCCCAAAAGCCAAAAATATTAATTTGGAGAAGTTCTTGTGCATTGGAAAATATATTTTAAAAATCATTAAATCAATTGATATATAATTATTAAGAGAGGTGTGAATATCACAATTGGGATTGTGGCATAATTAATTAATTTTAAGTTGTTTAAGCAAGGAAATACCAGCAAGTGCAGCATTTAATTTGCTGATCACTTGGAAAGTATGTAACAAGAAATGTGCATTTGAAGGATAACTTCAGAGTCAGTTACCAATGTGTTTATGAGCACTGTTGTGAAGAGGAATTATATGGGGAGTTATGAAACTTATTTAAAAATTAATAATAATACAGAAAATTATACTAACAAACTGAAAAATAAATGGGGTACCTATTTTAAACTGCATAGTCTATAGGGTGAGAATGGTGGATCAAAATCATTTGCAAATGAACTGCAGTACTCTCTGCTACTAATATCATCAACCATACCTTCAAATATCTTCAAAGTACCTTCCAAAATCTGCACAAAAGTAGTACTTATAATAAGTTTATAAACTTTCATGTTAACTCAATAACTGTTATTGATATTACATTATTTAACCAGAACATCTCAAAGCAGAACATTGCTCTTATTCAAAGATTTAGTAAGGTATTCCACTGAAAGAGAGTAAATGGTTAGAGCTGTAATGAATTTTAAAAGTATAAAAACTTATAAGTTCATTTAAAAATTAACTTTTAGAACACTAGAAATAGGGTCAGGAAGATTGGTTCAGACACATCTCTACAGCTTCCTAGTTTTGTGATGCTGGTCCAGGACAAGAGAGAAGTAAACTCTGAGCTTATTAATATTCTTATCAGTGTCCTTAGTTGCTTTTATCTTTCTGATTAAAAAAGTGAGCCAAAAACTTCTAACACCTCTCTTTAAAAAGGTCCTACTCAGCCAGCTCCTCATTTTCTATCAGTGATATTGTTTGGTTTTGATTCTGCCACTGTTCTTTCCCCATGCCAAGAGTGCTCTTCCCACTCCCACTCTGCTTTTCAGCATCCTTTTGGGTATTGTCTTCCCATTAGCTTATGAGAACAGTTATGCTCCTTTTTTTATTTGCATTTTGGGTTTCTGGTACATAGTAGGTACTTAATAAATGTTTATTATATTGTAGTTTTCTCATCTTTAAAATGAGGAGGACTTTGGACTGCATTTCACTTCCATTTGAAGTGTGATCCTATGATTCTGACCATTTGGAACTGAAATAAAATCACTACTTTCTTAGAATATCTACTCTTTCCTTAATTTGCACACTCTTCATTTTGCACAGACCATTCCATGCCTTCTTTAACAGAATTTGTTAATTTAGTTGCCAATGAAATTTTTATCCGGTCAGCAACCAGTTGGAGCTTATCTTAACAAATTGCTAGGTATAAAAATGGAAACTTTGAATTTATGGAATGTTTTTGAAGTGGATAGGACACTGGTCCTGTAGTCAGGAAGACTTGGGTTCAAAAGCAGCCTTAGACATTTTATTAGCCTTGTGATCTTGAGCAGGTCACTTTATTTCTCTTCACCTCACCTCCATTTTCTTAACTTTAAAGTAGGGATCATAATAGCACCTACTTCCCAAGATTGTTGAGAGGATCAAATGAGATAATTTTTGCAAACTTCTTCATATAGTGCCTGACACATACTGAATGCTATACACATACATCTATAAATGTAAATATATCTATAGCTATCTTCCTTAATTTGGTAAGGGAACAGAATAAGCATTTTAAGCACATGTTATGTGCCAGAAACAGTTAAGTGCTTTACAAATATTCATTTGAGCCTCACAACCCTGGGAAATAAATGCTATTATGATTTCTACTTTACAGTTGAGGAAATTGAGGCAAATCAAGTGACTTGTTCGGGGTCACACAGCTGTGAAATGGCTGAGGCTGCTTTTAAAATCAAGCCTTCTTGACTTCAGTCCTAATGTTCTGATATATAGATGACTGAACAAAGAAAACTACACAGGTACCATTTATGCTCTTTTTTTGTACTTGATAACATTATTGTTAAAGTTAATATGCATTAACATTAGTATATAAGAAATACAGTTTCTCTTGAAGTAAATGAATCATCGGCTAGCTACTCTCTTCATGAGTTGGGAAGGTCCTCAGTGGTCTTACCAGTATTATCTCTAAAGTATCCTTCTAAGTATTTTTACAGTCTTTACTTGAAGATCTCCAGTGATTGGAAGTTATCTCTAAAAGCAGTTTAGTTCTAATTATTCAAAATGCTTTATAGTCAAACTAAAATCTGCCTTCCTTGCCACTCCTGCTTAATCATCTAAGTTTTGCCTTCCAATATCATACAAAATATTTTGGATCCTACTTATTTTTTTAAGATAACACTCATGTTCTCCTAGATTTTTCTTTCTTGAGGCTAAAAAAATCCCCATTTCCTTTAACTACTCTTTCTATGAAACAATTTTCAATTCTCTCCCCATTCTAGGCAGTCTTTTCTGAACATACAGTCATTCATTTGTATGCTTTTGTAATTGTGATGATCTGCTCTGAACTCAATATTCAGGGTATAATCTTTTCATGACAGAGTCCAGTGGAACTGTAACCTCCTTCTCTTGACATTGATTGTATTTATGGCAGCCTGAAATCACAGCAGCTTAAGTCCCAGTGGATAGCCAACCTGGAGATAATTTCTCCTGGCTTACCATTTGATCAGCTCTTTTTTGTTCCAGATCTATATCCCATGTCATTTCAGTTCATTTGAGAGATACTGCCAGCAGAGATTGTACTCTTTTGGTGTATGATTTGAGAACCCTTAAAATGTTGGTTCAATTTAATGAGGAGTATTCTTGGGAAAGAGTATTGCCTTGGGAATCAGAAGACCTGAGTTGAGGGCCTTCCTCTGATGCTTTCTTACTGTGTAAACTTGGGTAAATTATTTAAATTTTCTGTCCTCAGCTTTCTCCGGAATTTTGCCCCTAGATATTTTGTCATTGTTGTCCTCTTCTGAGTTTGTGTCTTGGTCTTTTCTGTTACCATAAAATCCTTCTATGTCAGATTCTTTTTGTTGCTTTTTGTTCTTTTTTTTCCCGTAGTCTTCCAGGGTAGAAGTGGCATTGTCTCAGGCTTCTTATACCAGTGGCTACTGTCTTTGTTTACCTGGTGTTGCACTGATGTTGCCCTGAGATCCATGGGAAACCCTTGTGCCTGTTGCTGTGTTGAGGAGGGTAGAAATGGGGTAGTCCACACTGTAGGAGACGGTAAGAATCTGGCAGCTTACTTAGAGCTAAGCTAGGATCCTAGTGCTGATGATAGCTGAGGTCCAGAGGAGTGTTTGTATGTTTCTGGGCTGTAGTGAATTAATTAGTGGTCAGGCAACTAGAGAACCATCTTCCGGCATGGAGGCTATTCCATAGCCCATAGTGGTCCAGCTGCTGGAGGATGCTTTCCCATCTGGGCTGCACAGAAGCATATATAGCTCCTGGAGCTGGGATCTGCTGGCTCCCCTGTCTAGGACAAGGTATGTGGTGGTGTCTTGGTGATGGCATTTCTCTACTCCACCACACTGAATCTCAATATCTTCTGCTGGTTTTCTTAAGTGCAGCTTGCTGCTGGCTGGCTGGGAAGCTTGCTCCTTGTCTTGGACTAGGGCCCCCTACCTAAGTGAGACAGACCAGTGACCTCCTGCCAATCCTCCAATTTTTCTGGGTTAATGGTTGTTTCATCCCGTCTTCTTGCTGGTTTTACCACTCCAGGATATGTCTTGTGATGCTATTTTATGGTTGTTCAGAGGTGAATATGGGAGAGTTACAGCAATTCATTACTTACTTGGCTCCCAAAAGACCTCTGACCTCAGCTTTCTCATCTGAAGAATGAGAGGCTTGGATTAAATGATCTCTAAAGCTCCTCTTCTAAATAAAAAACAAAAATAAACTATAAGTCTATAAGACCAAATCCTGCTCAGATCATTTCTTTTTTCATGATGAAGTGCTGGAGGTTAATGTTAGTAGAAGATGAAAACTATATAGTAAAAATAAAAATATTAAAGACTGTGCTAATCTTCAGTGTAATAGAGGCCAAAAATCTAGTCACAGTTTACCTCTAGCCTATGAAAACTACTAACTTCACTAATTGGTTATATACTTTATACAGTGATGGTCACTTTAAGATCTCAGTGTGTTGAAATGTTTATTCATTCTGTGTGTCTCTGTCTCTGCGTTTGTCCCTCTGTCTCTCTCTGTGTGTCTTGCTGTCACTGTTTCTGCCTCTCCCTTTTCTTAGTAGGTTCTCTGTGGCAACAATGAAAAACTTTTTGCAATACATGATACCCTTGAACTTAGACTAGTCATCCTTCGTCATCAAAAAGTATTTTTCTGGAACTCCTCTAAATCTTTGTCAAATTTCACTGAGTACAAAATGTATTTGCATTTATCAATGGTGTCAAACTCAAATAGAAGCACTTCCTTGTGGGCTACATATTGACTTAGAAAACCACAAATTAACATTATTTTAAAAAATTTATTTCTCAGTTACTTTTGATCTGATTCAGCCCATACGCTGTAGTTTTGAATACAGTATCCTACAATGAATATGATCCTTCTGACTTATATGACTGCTCCCTCTACCCTTTTCCCTCAATTAGAACAAAAGCTTTTTTTAAGGCAAAAAGCCCAAGCTTTAAAAAAAAAATCTGTTGCAGCTAGATGGTGCAGTGGATAGAGTACTAGTCCTGGAGTCAGGGGGACCTGAGTTCAAATTTGGCCTCAGACTATGTGGCTTTAGGCAAGTCATTTAACCCCACTTGTCTCAAAAATAATTCTTTTAGGTCCACTTCTTGATAGCCACTCAGATACCGTGCCTTTAAATAGTGGGTGAATTGAATTGATTGAAATATTAGTGGAAATTATTAGTCCCTGTGGTTTTCCTCAGAATGCAAATACTAATGAGCTACTAATCTTTACTCATTTACTTAGTTCTCCATAGTTCTCTATGTTCCAATTCTTTCAAAAAAAAAAAAAAGGTAAGGAAGCAAATGGATAGAATTAGAAGAAAAGACAAGACAAAAAAGTCAAACTTTCAGTTTCTTCAGGTGTGCCTTCAAATGCCAGCATAGTGTTACTGGAAATAGAAGCAGCATTTCCACCGAATGTCATAGTGAAGGGCAGCTGGGCAGTTCTGAAGAATTTGTCACTGAACATAGATTCTCAGGCTCCATTAGCCTCAGTTGAAGCATTTCAGCTATGCCTGGTCAGGAAAATTGCATTCATTTTTTTTTTAAATGAAGACTATGTTACAGTCAGTAATCATGTCTAACAATGATTAACATAGCATAGTCTAAAATTTTCCTTGAAGTCTAAAAATGATAGTGAATGAAGGTACCTAACAATTAATAATAGAATCTCTACGTAAAAGTAATATCCATTTATTTACTAATTTTTTTCCATAAATAAGTATATATTATATGAAGAGCCTTATGAGGAATACAAAGGTATTTAAGACATAATTTCTGCCCTCAAGGAACTTACAGTCTAGTAGGGCAAAGAAGATACCCCCAGAAGTATCTGTGATAAAAAAAAATCATTATTTCATACTTGTCCTTGAGTAGGATATTAATAGTAGAACAATTAATAGAACATTTAAGTTCTAAAGGAGGAACAACAGCTTTAGATGGTATTATTAGATATCCTGATTAATAAGAATTATTAATTTGGGGGAATTAATAATGGGAATCAAAAGTTTTGAAGAAATCATCAAGAAATTGA
Organism: Myrmecobius fasciatus; assembly: GCA_023553655.1. Classification (NCBI taxonomy): domain Eukaryota; kingdom Metazoa; phylum Chordata; class Mammalia; order Dasyuromorphia; family Myrmecobiidae; genus Myrmecobius; species Myrmecobius fasciatus. The sequence goes on along the minus strand of JAJPUD010000767.1, from coordinate 499,612 downwards.
GATTAAATATTTCTCCAGACCTAAGTCAGCTATCTTACACTAGAAATACATCATTCTTATATATACAAGCTATCTTATATACATATTGTGTATGTATGTGTGTATAAAATGTAAGCCTCTTCAGAATGTAGACTTTCTATTAATTCAGTGCCTAGAATCTAGTTAGTTTTAAGAAATGCTTATTTACTGATTTAATGAGTGACTGATTCTCATCTTGTAGAAGGTAAGTAGACATTTGGGGGCCAGACAGACGCAGGAAAGGACAAGTACATGCAGAATGAAGGACAGGCATGTAGTATCCAAGGCAGATAGACTGGACAGACTTGGAGCATGAAGTAATAGTGGGTGAGTGGGTGCAGGTGAAGTGGTGCAAAACTCTCTGTAGGCATCACAGAGCTTAAGCCAAGCCCCCCTATCTGCTTTTACTTGGAGGTTTTATTTTTTGGTATTTGAGTTCTACCTCCTCCCCTACTCTGAACATCCAATTTATTCTCTCAGTGTATGCACATATTTGTATATATCTTGTTTGTACATAGTTTATATATTTTATCCCCATTATATTGTGAGCTTGAGAAGAGGAACAGTTTAGTTTTTGCCTATCTTTGTATTCACAGCGCTTAATATAATAAGCCCTTAAGAAATGCTGGTTGATTAATAGACTGACTACAGACACTTATACAACATCTTCTATTCTTTTCATTTTTTTTGGTAATGTAAGGAAAAGATCCTTTTATCTGTATCCTTGATCATAATTCACCTATGTCTTTTGAGAGTAGAAAATGTTTCATTATCCTTTGCATTTATACCCCCAACCTCTGGTAGATGCTTGTTGGCTGATTCCCAGAGTTTGTCCCTTTGAGTATATTCTCATTCTCCCCTACATCGCTCTATGTCTGCCCCTGTCTCTTCCAGTGCTCTAAAACCCAAATCCTTTCCTACACTCTACAAAGATACTCAGATCTATTTATCCCCTCCTCTCTGTCTCTCTTAAAAAAACAACACAATAAAATGCCGGAAAAAGTAATTTGTGCCTATTGCCTCTTTTTTCTCATCCCTCGATTGATTCTTAATCCCTTTCAAGTCTGATTTTTTTAACCTCATCACTTGACTAAAATTGTTCTCTACAAAATCAGATATGATCTAAGTGTTCAATTTGACAGCCTTTCCTTACTTTATCTGTCTGCAATTTTCACACTTTGCATTACCTTCCTTCTCCCAACCCAATTCTACCTGAATGTTTTCTTCTCTTTTGTATGTTATCATTCTGTAGATTCTCTTCATGAAAAGTCAGTGTTACAGTTTTAAAATGCACTACAATTTTGGATACAGCCTGAATATTTAGCCTTAAAAGTTTTCCTGAATCCAATACCTTCTTTCTCATGTAGTAATAATATCTGTTGGCCTCCAACTTGAATGTCATGAACATCTCAAATTCAAAATGTCCAAAACAGAATTCTCAACATAAATATACCCTTCTTCCAAACTTAGTTTTCTTCTAATCTCCTTCAAAGATGTTTGTGACTCTTGCCTCTACTATCATTGCTGTAGCCAGTCTATGTTTTATTTCCTTTCATATCTTCCATCTACTTGCTTTTGTCTGCTCAAATATCCACTATCCTTATAACCTCTTGACTGTACTATTTCATTTACTTACCGATTCCCTAGCCCATAGTTTCTCCTTTATCCCAGCTTTTATTCAAATAACTTTCAAAATAATCTTTCCTTTTGAAAACATCTAAGTTTTTAGTGGTCTTTAGCTCATTGATTTTAGATAGATGAAATAGCACATTTATTAAATTTTAACTGTGTATGAGACATTTTGCTAAGCACTCAGGATACAAATACAAGCAAGAGAAACAATTCACAGCCTCAAGGAGTTTACATCTTAATGAGGGAATACAACTCCACAAGGAGAGCTACAAAATTGTAAGGGAGTAGTGAAGAGGCAGAGAAGAAGCAGGGTAGAATGGTACCCGAGTAAGGGCATAGTGAAGAGATTTGAAGAAGTTATGTGCAGGCATAGGCTTTGGCAGAATGTTATAAAACTTCCCTCTCAGAGGTTGAGAAGCTAGATAGCCAAACTCAACAGGATATATAGCCAAGATAGGCTATCTCTTGATTTATCTCTTGAGTACATTAAAAGAAATATGATATACTAGACTAGGGGGTTGACAATAATACCATACTTAACTATTATCAGACTGCATCTAGAGAGTATTGTTTAGTTTTAGAAACAATATCTAATTTTTAATTTCAAAAAAGTTTCTTAACTTTTTTGACACAATAGACACTTCCAATAAACATTGAGTTTTCTCTCCAACAACAAAATACATTCCTTTAAACAGCAACAACAATTATCTAGTGTTAAAAGGAAGAGAAATATTTCCTTTAGTTTTGACTATGTAGAATTGAGATTGATCATTACATCTGACCAATTTTTTTTTTACCTCTTAATGGTGATTTTTCCTTTGCTTTCTTCACTTTACATAATTTCAGAAACTTCTGAAATTTCTCTGAATTCTTTACTCTTGTCATTCTTTATAGTGTGGTATAGTCATTTGCTTTATATCATTTCAGACACTAGAAATTTCTCTGAATTTTTTATTCTTGTCATACTGTATAGTATAGCCTTAGAGGCTCTCATAGTTGTAAGGAACCTTATAGGGTGTTTATTTCAAGTCACAAGGGTAAGAAACTCCTTTGAAACATTCCTTACAGTGGTCACCTAAATTTTGCTTGAAGATGTGCCCATGATAGGGAGCTACTTCCTGATATGGCCCTTTCCATTTCTGTACAGCTGTAATAGGAAGCTTTTCCTTTTTTTAGCTTAAATTTGCCTTTTTGTAAATATTTACATGATCTGCATGGTTTTACCCTCTAGGATTAAGCAGAACAAGTAGTATTCATCTTTCTTCCCTCTGACAATCATTCAGATACTTGAGAATCCAAGTAATGTTTTATGCAGTTTGAGCACTCAGTAACTGTTTCAACCAAATCCTCATAAGGCATGAACTCAAGACACCTGTTTCCTTCCTCTAGATACTCTCTAGTTATCCTTTCTACAATGTGGCATCCAGAACTGAACACAGGATTGTAGAAGTCTTCTGACCAGGCTAATATCCAGTGGTATTATCACCTCTTTAGTACTGAACATTATGCTTCTCTTAATTCAGTGTATGAAGGTACTATCACTTTTTTAGTATTAAACATTATGCTTCTTTTAATTCCGTGTAAGTTTTAACTAGCTTTAGCGTCTGCCATAATACAGAGCTGACTCATATAAAGATTAAAATACAGTAAAGTCCCCAGAATGCTTGCCAACAATCTGCTTTTTAAGCATTATACATTCCCTTCCTCTACTTAAGGTGATTTTTTAACCCAAGTATAAGACTTTGCATTTATGCTTATTGAAATTCATTTTATTAGTGTCAACCCAATTCTCTGTCCCATTAAGATCTTTTTATTGCCTGATTGTCATTGTATTAACTGTCTCTCCCAGTCTTGTGTCATCTGCACATTTGATTAAAATTCCCGTTTGTGCCTTTATCCAATTAACTTATTAAAACATTAAATAGCACAGAACCAAACACAGATCTCTAGGGGCAATTCACTGAAGACCTCCTTCAAGTTGACTTGAAAGACTACTACTACCATTAGAGTACATTTTGCTCCAGTCATTTAACCAGTTCTGAACCCACCCACCTGAAAAATTTGTCAGAGGTTTTTCTAATATGTAACCATATCAGATCAATCTCTATAAGCCTAGTTTCTTCAAAAAAAAAAAAAAGTGGGGCTGGGGGAAGAAGGGAAATAAAGTTAGCTCAGCCTGAGCTTGTATCTTGGTAAAACCACACTGGCTCTTTGCATCACTGCTTCCTTTTCTGTATTTTTGCAGGCACACCCTTAATGTGTTCTAGAAAATTTCCAGAAATTTATAAAGTCAGACTCACTGGTATACAGTTTTCAGTTTCTGTCCTCTTCTCCTTCACCCACATCAGGAAATTATTTGTTTTCTCCAATTATATTTTGCGGTTTATACAGTTATTTCTCAGTCATTGAGCATATATTTTCATTGCTTTTGCTTATTATTGAACATAATGTTACTCCAAACATTTTTGTAAATATAGTCTTCACTTGTGTCATCTGCACATTTGATTAAAATTGTCTTGTAACCTGATTGGAGTCTGATCCTTGTGGTTGAATATCTGGGTCAAAGGCCATGAATAATTTAATAACTTTTCTTCCATAATTCCAAATTATTTTCCAGAACAACTGAACAAATTTGCAGCTAAATCAGCAGTGAATTAATGAGTCTGTGTTTCTGTATCCCCATCCAACTCTCTTTATTGGCATAATGAGTGAAGTCTGATTATTGGTGATTTATAATATCTTTATGTATTTATACATAAATATGTTAACATAATATTTTCAAGATAGTTATTGATAGTTTTTTTCTTATTTTGAGTACTGCTTATCTACTTTGATTAATTATATTTTAGGAATTATAAATGTAGAAGTGGAGGGGACTTTAGAGGCTACATAACATAACTTCCACATTTTACAGATGAGGAAACAGAGGACTACATAGTTTAAATGATTTACCTGAGATCATAGAGGTAATGTGTCAGAGATAGGATTTGAATTCAGGCTTGAATTCTAGTCTCCCTATTTCCAAGTTCAGCCTTCTTCCAATTTTGCTATATTGTCACCTTTTTGAAAGGGTATTAACATCAATTTAAAAATGTATTGGGCTAATTAGCAAGAGCCTCAAGTTTATGATATGTGAGGAATGGTTGAAGTAACTAGATGTATGTGACCTTGAGAACACTTGGGATTAGAGGGGGTAGTTTCAAGTGTTATTCCTTAAAGGTTAAAAACAAAGAGCCAGAATTAAGGGCAATGGCTAGAACTTGTAAAACTGCAAAGATAGGCTTTTGGTAAGGAAAACAGAATTGTTTGTCTTGAGAGATTTGTAGGGAAGGATTAGGTTCAGATATGAGTTAGGCTAAGTGGCCTTTGAAGTTTCTTCCAACTCTGAGGTTCTCTGTTTCTAGAATAACTGCAGCAGTAGTTGTAGTCCTTTTTTATCTTTTAATCATTAGCATTTAATACATAAAAAATATTTGTTGCCTAAAATTGAATTGGATTGATAATAATTGAATACCATGACCTCAGAAGAATCAAAATTGAAAGTAATATTAAAAAATCATAGAAAAACTCATGGTGGATGTATGATAATTTGAGAGTAAGAAATAATTGGCCCAATCAAGGGCATTTATCAGAAACAGTTATATAAGTAATAAAATATGATCAATAAGTAAAGGAATTGACAATTTGCTGTATTTTTTAGACATACTATTGAAAAAATTAGGTGTTCTTATTAAATAGTTTCCACATAGAAGATCTTTAGTAGGCAATGAAGTGATATTTCAAGAATTGGACTAGGTAAAAAAAATGCAGAGAAGTTGTGTTCTGCAACATTTATTGGAAAGGAGTGTAAAACAATGAATGCTTACAAAGTATTGTGCTAACTGTTGGCTATTCAATTTGAAAAATTAGACATTCCCTGCTCTCAGAAAGCTCACTCTCTAATGAGAGAGACAACATATATAGAAGCCTGCAATGGCAAGTCAGATGATTTTTAGAGTACAATGGCAAAGCAAATGATAATATATCATCTCTTTTGTCAATTTTCAAAGAAATAAATCTTACCATTTTTGATCTTGAACTTCTTGGCTGTGCAAGTACTTCAATGGCTTGGACTTTCTTTTCTGAATCTTTAGTTTGTCACCTTAGCACCTGCAGAACCAATTGCCAGGTTCCCCAAGAACTGCCTCCCATAATGACAGCTCAACCTAGTGTAGGACTGGGATTGATAGAATAGGGGCCACTGACATTCCCAGTCTTGAGTTTGTGGTCCTGGATTAATTTCTCCTGGTGTTAGCTGTGGGATAGACAGGAAACAAGGAAATTGATTTGAAAGAGAACTTGGATTGAAATAGTAGTATTAGTTCGCCTTCTTTTGTTTCTTAATTCATTGTTAGGTTGAAGTGTAAGGAAAACTATTATGTTCTGAGTAAAAGATAACGAGTCAGTGCAGAAGAATAAATTGCTTATGCAGGAAGTAAAATGAAATTGATGTAGGAAGATACTGGAAGAAATGTTAGAAGAAAAGACTAAAATCACAAGTAGAAAAGTTAGCCATAGAAGGGAGGAGAGATTCCTCTAAACCTAGAGGGGAGGGAAGGAGGATATAAAAGCTGAAGATGGACAGATATTCTAAGCAGGTGAGAAAAGTCAAGTGAAACAGAGGAGATGGGTAGTGGTAATGAAGGGGACTCCAGCCCAACAGTCTCAGTCTTGTTAAAAAGGAGACAGGGTTATCTACTTAGAGAGTGAGGAATGGGATGGGAATGTGGCCTTAGGCACTGTTGAGAAAGATTTAGAACAGCTGCTAGCAGAAAGGGAAGCAATGCCTTGCTCTCTTCAGGGAATGGAAAGAAAGATCCATTCCACTGTCTGAACTCTTATTTTTGATAATCTTTGTTACTGGAACAAGGACTGGATTTCTGAGGAGTCCACTTTCAGTTAATATATAACTCTTAGTTCAACTGGGTATTATTAGTTCCTGATATTTTGTGGTTCAATCTGGCAAGCCCTAGAATATGTAGCTTTATTGTGTGAGATAGGAAAAAAAATGTAAAAAAAAAAAAAAACCCAACTGTTTGGTAATTCAGGAATATGGAGATAGACTATTTATTTGCATTATTGAGATCAATAATATTAGATTAACGATTGAACATCTCTTATATTTAAAGTATTTTGCTTTGGGGTTTGGATAGATGAGTGAGTCAAATTTAGATTTCTTTTGTATCTTCTAGTGTTAGAAAAAGAGATCAGGAGAAATTGGGCTAAAGGGAAAGGAAATGGGATGGAAAGCCACATATTAGTTTTTTTTTAATAAGACTTAAAAAAGGAAATTGAGAAATCAAGGAGATGGTCCAAAGAAGAATGACCAAAAAAATGTTAGATTGAAAATGACTCATGAGAAATTATTAAATGAAGTGCATGTGTTTTGCCTATATGAGGAGAAATTTAGGAATGTTTTTAGAATTTGTAAAGCTGATTCTTAATTACCTCTTAAAATTATTGAATGGTGTACCTGAACTAGACTGAAACTTAATTAGGAGAGGTTTAGTTTAGACATAGGAAAGAATCAAGGAAGTCTTTCTTGATTCTCAAGGTGGTATAATGATGCTTTAAACTACCAAGGATTGTTAAGGAATGCCCATCCCTAGGGAATTTCAAGAAATTTTATTTATTCTGAATGACTTCATTTACCCAGCCATAGCTGGAACTAGATGATTCCTAAGATTCTATGACAATAGAACTTGAAGAGACATCAGAGTTCATCTAGCCCAATTTTCTCATTTTACAAATTTATGGAAACAGAGGCACATAATGCTAAGGAGAGTTTTCCTCATGTATTTGTAGATGATGTTATTCTTGCCTCCTTTGTATTTACCTCTTAGCATTTCAACAATTCTATGTATATGCGAAGAACTCTTGAATGATAAATATTTATTGATTCATTTAATTCACTCCATACTTTGTAGAAAGCAGTTTAACTTCTTTAATCATCCTCAACATTTTTGTATCTATGAGAACATGATCATTCATTTAAATATATGAATTACTGTCCTGTGAAAGAGATTGGATACTCTATGTAGCTCTGAAGAGCAGAACCTAGGGCTATAGATATGAATTAGAACCATTAAAGGTGATGATTTGGATTTAATGTGAGAAAATCAGTGTCTGAAACATGGAATTGACTACCTTAGGTGGTAGTGAGCTCCCCATTTTTCATGCTATTTCAAGCAGATAACCTACTGACAGGTACATCCTTAAGGAGATTCATGTATTACACATATTAGCCTAAATTATACCTCAAGTAACATTTACCTCTGAGATTCTGTGATTTAATTTTTTTTTTTTGCTAACAATAGTTAGGTACCTTTCAAAGTCCTAAATCTAATAAGCACTGAATTTAACTCCTGCAAAAATAAGTTCCAATTTAAGAAAAGTGTTACCCAGACTGATTTTAGAGAACTGGTGTTTTTCAAAGAAATGTGAAAGTAGAAAATTCTTAGAGGACCCTGGCTGATGGAATCCTGGCCAAATATCCACATATCCCTTATTCCCATAATTTAATGTTCTTTCCTTTAATTAGGTACAATTTTTTAATCTCTTTCCACTCCTCTCCTACCCTGTCTAAAATGCAAATACTGCTAGAAAAGGTAATATCCACCAATAGTTTAAAATGCATTGTTTTATCACATTATCTTTCTCTGTGAGTGGAAGTACCTGTAACAGGGGTGGGAGAGAAAGGTTCTCAAAGAAGAAAGAAATTCATTAAGAGAAATACATATACATGCATGTGCAGCATGTACATACACACAGATACACAAAATTTACCTTTGCTATCAGAATTTTGCTTAGGATCATAGGCAACTAATTTTATAAAAACTGGAAAAATAATTGTGCTTGGCTTTTGTAAATAAGAAAATGGAGAAGTGGGGGTCACATTTGACTTGATGATATCCTGCCAGTAACCATGTATTCTTTACAATGAAAAGGAATAAAAGCTCATTCGTGGTTTTTTTGGGGTTTTTTTTTTTGGATGAAATATACTCTGGTGAAAGATATCTTTGAGTATATACATGTATGCAACATATATGTACTTTATGTGTGGAAATAAATAAGGATGACTTACTGAAATTGCATTTTTAATAAAAATGACAAAAAGTACAGTGATTTTTGGTTTTTAATAGAAGAAACAACCATTTACATATTAAGAAGTGTGACTACAAGTAAATTTTCCTTACTTTTAATTTTAAATGTGTCTAATTTTGGTGCATTTTCCCACTTAGGTATGAAATTGCATCATCTACTTGATTGCAGAACAGATATGCATTTAAAAAATAAAATTCTTTTAATATTAAGATTTTATCTGTTGTATAATGGGTAAACTACTATGAAATGTGGTTGCTTGTTTAACTTTACTCCTATTCAAATCTTTGATTTTAGCAGGTTAGTTAATTCAAATAAAATTTGTGAAGTTAAGCACTTTCAAGAAAAGGAATAGGAGAACCTAATTTAACCTAGAGTGTCTCTTTTATTCTTCTGTTATTCATTTGAAGTGCCCTATCAGCTTGAAATGACCAACTTCAGTCATTTTTACCCTTTTATTTTTTTTCTCTAATGTAAACTGAAATTCCCTGCTGTTCGTGGTATTTCAGTGTTTAGCATCATTTAATGAGCAGGTATCATTAAATTTAAAAGGTCCTTTTTGGTATATCTCTGATTAGTTAGAGAAAAAAACCAATGAATTTCTCTTAATTTATCTTCCTTTCCTTGTTATATTTTGATGTTGGCCCATTTTACGTTTCACTGCTTTTTGATGAAGTAGAAAATTATAATTTTAGTTTTAAAGCAGGATAGAATCTTTTAAATGATTATGTGGTCTCTTGGAGTGCTACTAAGATGTAGAAGATGAATTGTTTATATGGGAAATTTTAGGAGAAAGATTTTTTTTCCTCATAAATTTTTGCGTAATACCTTTTGAGGGGTTGGTGTTTTGGTTTAAAAAGGGAATATTTTTAAGTTTCTTCCTCCTGGGTCTTAGCAGTCTCTAATTTAGAGAGTAAACATAATAATGCAAAACATAATTTGCAAAGAAGATTTGATGCTATGATTATTAGTAGTCTTTCTGTATTCTAAATTCCATTTTCTTTTTCTATAGTCTGCATTAAATATTTCTACATCACACATAGGAAAAAACATAATTTTTTAATTCATTTAGTCAGATGATTTTCTTATCATATATCATCCCAGCCTCTTTTAAAATATAAAACAATAAGCTATCAAATTACTGGATAGTTAACCCTTTTAATCCTTTCCTTCACCCCCAGCACCATACCCTTTCTTTTTTGTATCCAGTGTTTAACATACCTAACAAATGAATGTTAGCTCTAATTTTGCTTTTTAAGAATAAAGAAAATCTGTGAGATAAATAGTATGAAGCTAAAATAATGAGGCTAGAATGCAAGAAAAGGTCAGATAATGTGTAATAAGTTGCAGATGGCATTGTGTAACATTAACATTGGTAACGGTTAAAAAGATGTAACAGTGCTGCCTACTGGTAAGAGGTAGTAATGTTTAAAGGATAAATTAGAGCTATAATTCAACAAAGTATAAATGATATTTTTCTTTTTAAAATCATTATTCCCTTAAATTGGGCACCAAAAAAGAATTTTTCCCATTAGGATTTAGTAACCAGGGCCATTTGAACTTTTTACGGCATGAAATTTTAAAGTGTGTGAAAATTTTGTGGTTTTTCATTCTGATAGGACATGTGTAAATAAGCTTCAAATTTTGATGATCTAGTTCTTAGTTAATTCTTGCAAGGTGTGAACATTTTTTGTTTGTTTGTTAACTTTGACATTGTTTGTATCTAAGGCCAATAATTTCCAAATGTGCTTAGCTTAAAAATAAGAGCCTGTCTATGAAAGATGAGTATCATTTTCTATCCTTGTCAGTGGAATATTTTGACAGACAATAGTACATTTATTCATAGCTGGAATACTTCTTTATATTCTTAACAATGTAAACATACTAATGTCTGCTAATGCAAATGAAGACAAGAAATTTTCTTATGTGTGATTCTCCCAGTATTCCATTTTGTAATATTCCTAAGATATCAGCACAGTTTTCCATAAGGATATTTGCTTATAGCAAATCATCTGTACAAAATTAACTGTGTGAATGTAGGTAGATGTATTTTACATGCTTTTAAATACTCAGCTTTCTCAGTCCCAACACAAATATTTCAGTTAGTATCTCTTCATTATTTGTACATATTTAGCAGGATTTGAGAAAGGATACAATGATTAAAGTGTATACTATTATTATCGATTATTTTTGCACTGATTATTTAGTTTTTATTACATTTGTTCATAGCAATTTTGAAAATTATAGTGGAGTGTTAAAATGAACTTGAAGCATCAGTACTAAAAGGAAAGAATACCTATTGTAATATTTGAGAAATGTATATTGAGCTGTTATAATTCAGACCATGTACTATGTAGGCTCTTTTTGGTGGGGGCAGGAAATGGGTGGGGATTGGTAGAGGACTTGGTATCCAGGTTTGATTTCACCATGGTACAGAAGTCTTGATGGCAAGCTCTTTCTGTTTATGCTGATAGGCAACTTAATCAGAAATTTAATTGATAACTTATAGCATAAGAAAGTTCAGAACACTTCAGCATTAAGAACTTTGTTAGTATGAGGCAGAACTTGAACCCAGATCTGCTTCACTTTACTGTATTACCTCCTTTATTTATTGTATTTTTCACTATTCTGCTTTTGAATCATCAAGATGTGCTGTTTTTATGTGATTCAATATTATGTGAAATCTCATGTAGCAGTGTAAAAATACTTTAAAAATAAAAAAGCTAGTTATATTTTGGTATATGACTTTCTTAGTTACATTTCATTATGCAGTTAAACTGACGTTTTTAGTTGAAACTAAATGAAAAGCAAAGAAAACTAACTAATTCTCTAAGAAATAGTTTTTGCCCTTTTAACCAGCAATTGTTTTCCAGCACATAAAGCCGGGAAATTAGATAACTCTCTTGCTTCTTGGTGGTAATCAAGTAAACTTGGGATAATTAAGGTGATATTTTGATTTCTAGTTTAACAGAGATGATCAGGATTAACTGGACTGGGAATGGATTGACACAATGAACTCCATTCTGGTGACGGAAAATCAGGGGAAATGGATTCTTGTCAAGGAACCTCCCTTCTCTATACTCTATTAAAGGAGCTTTGGAAATGATTGTCTCCAGGGACTTTTTTTTTTTAAAGCACTTTCTGTACCTTGAGAATTATAGGGAAGGAATTTCTCTGACAAGAGCTCATTCCTCCTAAGTCTGATCCAGCAGTCATTTTCCATACTGCTATAGTTACTGAGACCAATCAGGACTTCCCTGTGTCATTCTAGTAAGGGGCTAGTGTATAAATCCAGCTGCATAGAAAGTTCCTACTTTCTGACAAAGCTTCATGCCTTACATTCTCAGTATGTGGATGAATGGGAAAGCATATTGATCATCTTATGATCAACTTCTCCACTTGAATGGTAATTTTTTTCATACTTTGGAATTGAGGAATGGGGAAAGGGGGAGTAGAATAGATGGAGGAGAGAGAAGGAAAAAAAAACAGACTAAGAAAAACAGAAAGACATAGGGAAAACACTGATAAATCTAATAAAAATATTTTATATAACTTAATAAATTATGGTTTATAAATTTTATGTATCAAAGGTAGTAAAAATATAATCCTCTAAATACATAAATTGATATTTAGATCTTTGAAATAATTTGCAAAATGAATTAATAAGTAGTAAATATTACTGAAATAATTGAAGATTATAACATGTAGTTGGAACTAAAATAATCCTACTATGGAAATCAAATATTAGAATACTGAGAATTTACTTAATAACAATGAAAATAGAGTTTTTCTTTACTAACATACAGCTAGCAATGATCATTTTCTAAGTATAAATTTAGCCATAAATCTTTTGGGCAAGCAATATTGGCAAAATCTATTGCTAATACTGATCTTTCCTGTGAACTATTTCATTTTGACTTTTTTATTAGACTCATGTCCTACTTTGGTAGTTTATCATGTGTGGGATGAGGAAGACTCTGATTTCTCTAGTATTGTGCCACCAGAGCACAAGTTCTCATACATCCTACCTTACTGGCAAATTGTGGGCTAGAGTATATAATAATGGCAGCAACAACAGTAGATCAAAATAGAATTGTGTTAACTCATTGATTTAAGGATTTCTTCTCTGTAACAATGATCTCAAGAAATCTATTCTTACCAATTTGAGCAACTCTTCTATGGGCTCTTTCTAAAGTTCACTCAAGAGGGAACTCAACATGCTGGAGCCCATCTTTCCTTTCTCCTGACCTCATAAGCCTCATAATGGAGTGCTCTATTTATCACTTGTACTTTTATCTTCCCATAAGACCAGCCACCTTCTCTAATTTTCATGTAATTCCTTGATGACACCTTTACTCATGTTTTCTAGTCTTTATTGATCATATATTGCAGGTTCATCACAGGCCTCTCCTTTACCAACTTTATAATAAATTTTAATTTTTTATCTTATTACCATTTAGGAATGTTGGTATTGAAATAATTGACCTTCCTTTTATGAAAAGCTTTTAGTTAGTAAAAGAACCCTGTAATTTCCTAAAAGCATTGCTGCCCATTTTCTTATTATACAAAAGCCTTACTCCTTGTCTCTTTGAAATGTGTTTGTACTTTGTCTTTTTGTACACACTACTACAAAAACTCAATAAAGTACCCATACAAATGCATTTTGAAATTTTAGCAATAGATATGAATCACCTATTTGGTCCTCCTGTATAGGTGATCAGACCAAATTTCTTTGAATAATATCATATGCCTTCCAGGAACCTCTTCAATCTTGTGAGATTTGAAACACTGTGGTATCTCACTGTTCACATGGAAATTCCCTCAATCTGGACTTTCATCTGGATTTTCTCCACCGCAGTGGGGAAAATCTTTAGTAAATACATATCTCTTGCCTAGGACTTAACTATTTAAATAAGTAATAATTGAAACTAAAAATGAGAAATATACATACATCAACTGTAAACTCTAATAATTTCATCCAAAACTTTAACCAGTATAAATTAACTACCAAATCAAAGAGAAGAAAAAAATGCTCTGAATTCACCTTAGCAAACATCTAACTTAACAAAGAGAGAGATGACTGTCAGAAGCAATCCTGAGTTAACTTATAAACTTGTTTGTAAAATCCAATGAAGAGGTTTGAGGATAAGTTATGAGCAGTCTAGTCTCATAAATCAGGGAAAATAACAATATTTATAGTTATCCCTTCCATATTGTAGGAGTTAGGGATATGTACTCCACTATTTGGAAAATCCCTATAAAAATTTTTCGCCCTCCCTTTGTACCAGAGAAGTATTCTGAATTTGTTTCTTTTCCTTTTATGGGCTATTTACAGTACCTTATTATAAAATTTCTTATGCTAACCTGAGATGTAGTAAAATCACAATAAGCAAAGTTGCAGTGGAAGAGATAACTGTATAGTACTTTAATGTTATCATTATGATTACATGTAAATTCATAAATTGGGGAATTTAGGATTTACAAATCACATCCTCTTTACAGTCATGTGAGGGTCACCAGTTAAATGTTATCTCCATTCTATTGATGAAGAAACAGAAATTCAGTTATTGGCCTTTAGATTCATGACTTATTTATATGTTCTGAAATTTGAATCAAGATCTTCTTTCTCTAAGCCTTTTGCTCTTGATACTGTAAAATTTTGCCAGAATAATTCAATCACTAGAACATTCCTATGTGATGAATTTTTTCAGCCAAAGCAACTCAGGAAGAAGTTATCTGGCCCAGAGAGTTCATGAAATATATTAGTACAGTACTAAAGGAGATATGTCTTGCCAAATGTTAGTGATTAGTGACACATTTTATATATCAATTCAGTTTAATTAGTGAGCAAACATTTATTGAAATAGTGTATGTGCAAAACATTCTTCTATGTGTGGTGGGAAATGGTTTCAATAAAACATCACCCTTGCTCTTATTAAGCTTCCTATCTAATGAGAAAGAATACCCATAATAAATAATAATGTATATTAAGCAAAATAAACAACAATGTATATACAAGAAGTACAAAAGAAATTACTGTGTAAGATCAGAGGGCAAAGTATATTACAGGAGTGAGTGGTAAATGAGTTGTCAGGGAAGGCTTTATTCTAATCCTTTAAAGATATAAGTACATACTATATGCTAGATACTCTGCTAAGAGCTGGGGATACAATTAATAGAAAGAAAAGCTGCCCCTGCCCTCAAGGAACTCATAGTCTAATTAAGGCAAAAGTGGTAGAGGTTAGAAAGGTAGAAGGTAGGCATAGGATTAGGAAGAAGAGAAGTTTCTATGGCAAAACATCTTTTTAAAAATATTCTATTACATTGGTTCCTAGAGCTGTTCAATTTCCAACTTCTTATTCTATGAATTGAGAACAAATACTGTAGCAGATGCAGAACAGAATGAGGGGAAAGTCCAGTGTTTTCCTTTTACAAAAGAGGTGTTTGGAAATAATTTGGAACTTTACCCTCCAGGGCGGCATTAAGATGGGAGACTGAGGAAATGGTGTCAATCAAGATTTTAAATAGCAGTATGACTATAGATGCCATTTGAATCATGTTTTGAAGTCATAGGAATTTACCAATTATTTAATAAATAAGCATTTATTAAAGTCTTAATATTTGCCAAGCACTGTGCTCTGTACTAGAAATACAAAGAAAAAAACATAGTCCTTGCCTTGAAGAATCTTTTGTTCTCATGGGAAAATGGGAATATTTCTATTTTTTTATTAATACTTTTTATTTGCAAAACATATGTATGGGTAATTCCTAAACATTAACCCTTACAAAGCTTTCTGTTACAAATTTTCCCCCCTACTCCACCCCTCCTCTAGATGGCAGGATATCCACTACATGATAATTATGTTTGAATACTTAAGAAATTGAATATATGTATAGTTATTGCATCATTTTTTGTTCAGGAGAAATCGTATCTACAAGAAAGAATAATCCAATAAAGGAAATACAATGCAAGCAAACCTCAATAGAGAACATGAAAATGTTATGTTGTGGTCCACATTTCACATCCCTCTCTCTGGGTGTATAAGGCTCTCTTCACCGAACAACTGGAACTGGTTTGAAGCATTTCATTGTTATAAAGCTTTTTATTTACAAAACATATGAGTGATTTTTCAACATTGACCTTTGCAAAAACTTTTTTTCCCCAAGCTTTTCCCCTCCTTCCCCCCACCCCCCACCCCTAGATGACAGGTAATCTAATACATGCTGAATAGGATAAATTATATGACAAGTACAATACATGTATACATATCTATACAGTTATCTTACTGCATAAGAAACATCAGATCTAGAAAGAGAAGAAGAAAAAACAACCTAAGAAGGAAAACAAAATGCATGGAAATATTCACAGAAAGCGTTAAAATGCTGTGTTGTGGTCCGCACTCAGTTCCCACAGGCCTCTCTCTGGATGTATATGACTATCTTCATCGCTGAACAACTGGTTTGAATCACATCATTGTTGAAGAGAACCATGTCCATCAAAATTGATCATCGTATAGTCTTGTTGCTGTGTATAATATTCTCCTGGTTCTGCTGATTTCACTCAGCATCAGTTCATGCAAGTCTCTCCAGGCCTCTCTGAAATCCTCCTGTTGGTCATTTCTTACCGAACAATAATATTCCATGACATTCATATACCATAATTTATTCAGCCATTCTCCAATTGATGGGCATCCTTTCAGTTTCCAGTTTCTTGCCACTACAAAAAGGGCTGCCACAAACATTCTTGCACATGTGGGTCCCTTTCCCTCCTTTAAAATCTCTTTGGGATATAGGCCTAGTAGAAACACTGCTGGGTCAAAGGGTATGCACAGTTTGATAACTTTTTGAGCATAGCTCCAAATGAAGCATTTCATTGTTGAAGAGAGTCATGTCCATTAGAACTGATCCTCATATAGTATTGTTGTTGCCGTGAATAATGATCTCCTGGTTCTGCTCACTTCACTGAGCATCAGTCCATGCAAGTTTCTCCAGGCCTCTCTGAAATCGTCCTGCTGGTCGTTTCTTACAGAGCAATAATATTCCTTTTTTTATTTTATTTTATTTTTTTATATAAAGCTTTTTATTTACAAAACATGAGTGACCTTTCAAAATTGACCTTTGCAAAAACTTTTTTTTCCCCAAGCTTTTCCCCTCCTTCCCCCCACCCCCCACCCCTAGATGACAGGTAATCTAATACATGCTAAATAGGATAAATTATATGACAAATACAATACATGTATACATATCTATACAGTTATCTTACTGCACAAGAAACATCAGATCTAGAAAGAGAAGAAGAAAAAAAACAACCTAAGAAGGAAAACAAAATGCATGGAAATATTCACAGAAAGCGTTAAAATGCTGTGTTGTGGTTCACTCTCAGTTCCCACAGGCCTCTCTCTGGATGTATATGACTATCTTCATCGCAGAACAACTGGTTTGAATCACATCATTGTTGAAGAGAACCATGTCCATCAGAATTGATCATCGTATAGTCTTGTTGCTGTGTATAATGTTCTCCTGGTTCTGCTGATTTCACTCAGCATCAGTTCATGCAAGTCTCTCCAGTCCTCTCTGAAATCCTCCTGTTGGTCATTTCTTATAGAACAATAATATTCCATGACATTCATATACCATAATTTATTCAGCCATTCTCCAATTGATGGGCATCCTTTCAGTTTCCAGTTTCTTGCCACTACAAAAAGGGCTGCCACAAACATTCTTGCACATGTGGGTCCCTTTCCCTCCTTTAAAATCTCTTTGGGATATTGGCCCAGTAGAAACACTGCTGGGTCAAAGGGTATAGAGCAATAATATTCCATAACATTCATATACCATAATTTATTCAGCCACTCTCCAATTGATGGGCATCCATTCAGTTTCCAATTTCTAGCCACAACGGAAAGAGCTGCCACAAACATTCTTGCACATGTGGGTCCCTTTCAAAAATGGGAATATTTCAATAAAAGGTAACACAACATAAGAAAAAGAAAAAAGTGGAAAAATACATAGTAGGTTCAGGGGGGAAATAGTCTATTTGTAAAGAAATTTAAACTACTTATTAAGCAATTGGTTACCACAGAAATAAAGAAGGGGGATTAAATGAGACAGATAATACAGAGAATTTCCCAAGTCTGGATAATTTATGATTTACACGAAGTGGGGAGAAAGAAAATATTCAATTCAGACTTAAAGAATTTTAAGGTAGGAAGTTGAGTAAATCATAATGTCACTAAGGAAAAAGTGAAGTCAAAATGAAGTGGAGAATCAACTATTCTTTTAATATTTTGAACTTGAGATAACATGGGATATTCAGGTAGAATGTGAAGTACATAGGATTTGTGGTCAGATGACCTGCATTTTCTATGACTGCCTTATTCCTAGAATATTCTACTTTTCACCTACTGATCTCCCTAGCTTCCTTTAAGTGCCTGCTAAAATCCCATCTTTTATTAGAAATCTCCAACATCTCTTAATTCTAGTGCCTTTCCTCTCTTAATTTACTTTCTATTTATCCTGTATATTGCTTGCTTTGTATATGTGTGTTTGTATGTCATCTCTCCAATTAAATTGTAAGATTCTTGAGGATCTCTTTTGCCTCTTTTGTTTTCCAAGTGTTTAGTACAGTTCCTGGCCTCATAGTAGGTACTCAGTAAATATTTATTGATTAAATGATTAGGTTCCATCCTGGCTGCAACAATTATTAGCTTTATGATTGTAAACAAATCATTTAACAATAGTGGTCCTCTCTTCCTCATCTGTAAAATCAGGGTTTCTTAAACTTTTTCTAATAATTTAATTAGTTTGACACATATTATGAATATATGTGTATATATATACATATACATACATTTTATGTGTATATTTCTGTATATAAACATATGCATATATATACTATTTCATAAATACAGTTCCTGCATAGGATGTAAAATGGATTCATGAAGTAGTCATAAAGACATGGAAGTTGGAAGTAGAGCAACCAATGTCGTAGAATATTCTTTTTTTTTTTTTAAAGAATTTTTACCATGGAAACTCTTCTGTAATGTCACACAAAATTCACCTAAAACATTGATCCCCATGTGTTATTTCAGCATTAACACATTGTAATGTGTCCTCATACATACATACAAAAATAATCTTTTAGTCTGAAATATGATAGAACTGTTTGTTCTTAAATCTATCTCCTTAGCTTTTAATTTTCTTGTGAAAAATAATAATGCTGTTTCTCTTTGTAAGCATTCCATTTTCTGAGTGGACATCATGATCATTACAGATGTTTTATTTGTGTACTCATTTTCTTTATATTAAACTTTATATACGTATATTTTACTAAATATATTCATATATACTATATACATACATATGTAAACATAGTGAAGGCAGTTAGTGGTTTCAAATTATTTGTTTATTGCTTGGATCTTTTGCAATAAAGACACTACAGACCTATCTGAATAACTATCATTTGATGAATAGAACAATATTTAATTACATTAGTTTAAGACAGAAACTGCATTCCTTGTTTCAAAGGTTAATTATAATTTATAGATTAAAATTTTATGTAGCCTCGTGATAGCATCAGTTTCTCAAAATTTAAAATAGTCAACTAAACTAATTAAGAGTTAACCAAAAAATATGTAAGTGCCTTATTACACTGCAGGACTAGATTTCAGTGAATGGAATAATGCTACCCATATCACCACTGATGCATATGTTAAGAAAGCCCTTGATAATTCTAAATCCAAAGCCCCTGAAAATTCTAAATACAAAGAGGAAGAGCAATCCTTCATTTCTTCCAGTGCCACAATAGAAGTTACCAGCATTTCTCAATTTTTGTCAATAGATTTTCTTGGCTTTTAAAAAACCAAACTGTCATTTTTTTTTTTTTTATTAAAGAGACATTCCTTTCAATCCTAAAATCCAGCTTTTTTATTTGGATTGCAGTAATGTTATAGGTGTTTTCTTATTTGCTATTGATTCAAATACTTCTATACTTTTGTACTGGAATGTTTTACATTTAACAATACCTGAGTTTGAATCAACACTTACAACATGCTTCAATAGCATTACCCAAAATACTAAGCAGATTGAGTGGTGTGGAAATGGTTAAAATTATATCTTGATTCTCTCTCTTCTTCCCTTCCTTTTCCTTTCTCCCCACCTTTTACTTTCCTCCTTTCTTTCCTTCCTCTTACAAACCCCTTCTCCTTGCATTTACCTATATAACCAAACATTAATGATAATGTTATTTTTAAAAATCTCTAACCTTTTTCTCTCTAGCCATGAATTATATATGGATAAATATTTTAAAGATACACATAATATTCTGTCTTTAAGGAACTAAAGAGAATGTGGCCCTCTTGTTGGCTTTATAGCATAGCATTGTATCTTTTTTTTAAAGAGCATAAAGAACAAATTATGCACACATTTTTGATCATTTTAATATAAATTTTAATTTCTCTTTGGAAGTTGAGGAAGATTATGAAATCAAGTAGCTTCCAGTTTGTCTCTTTATCTCTAGTGCTTTAATCTATTGTGCATTTTGACACATAATACATTTCCAATGATGTAATTTTTCTATTGAAAACTCTTCCAGTAACTATTATAAAATAAAGCCTGACCCCCTTAGTCCAATGTTCAAGAATATCAGTAATTTCATTCTAATTTGTTGTCCCAGTCTTGCTACCGCTGCTTTCCCTGGTATATCTTGCATACATGCTAAACTCTACTTGCACTGGAAAATTTACCTTTTCCTGAACATTTCCCATAAGCTTCTACCTAAATGGCTGCACCTGGAGTTTCAGTACTCTCCCTCTAGTCTCTTCTTAGATGAAACTTTCTGCCCTCACATGTAACTCCAACACAAGTGATATCTCTCTACTTGTATTGATTTATTTCTCTTTGTAGTATACTTCTTAGCATCTTAACTGTCTAATTTACTAATGTGTAAGCTTCCTGAAGGCAGAAAATGTGTATAATTCATATTTTTATTCCCTTAGACATCTAATGTACCATAGATTGTTCTTCACAGAAAACAAGTGTATTATTATATTATTTTGTTGAATAAATTAAATACATATTAAGTGTTATGTGCAAAATATTACTAAAGAGCTTGCATAAAATATACTTAGAATAATAGACCTTCTTTATGGTCAGGTACATTGAAGATATTCTTCATATCATTTGGAAAATAAAAGTTAGGCTTAATATATGGACCAATTTTCTCATTACTTTGTATAAGGAAATTTTTTCTTCTATAAACTCTTTATATGACTGTTTGTAAAGGACTAATCCCTGCAGGTAAGCTTGCAACTGTGAAGGTGGAAATTAATGTGATTTGCTGTTGAACGCAAACTCTCATACATTTCTTACTTTTTTCCTTTCAAATGATGCATTTACATAACATGACGCAGAGGTGTCAGACATAGAGTTCATAGGCTGCAGGCAACTAACTACACTCCTGAATGCAGTGTAAAATAGATGAAAGTTGGGAAATAGTTAACAAAATAAAAATACAATAAAATTTTAATAATATTACATTTTAAATTTAAATCAGTATAAGGCCCATATGGATTCTTCTGTACAGATTAGTATCCCCTATTTCTGCTTGAGGTTGACACTACTGCTATAGAGTTTCAGACTTAGAATCAGGAAAACTTGAATTCATATCCTACTTCAGCTATTTCTAACTGTATAACCTAAGCAATTCCCTTATTCTCCCATCCTCAGTTTCCTTATCTGAAAACAAAGATGCTAATGTCCCTCATCTCTCATAGGGTTGTTATTAGAATCAAATAAGATATTAAATTACTAACATATAGTATAGCATACTGTGTTAGGCACCTATAGATGAAGTACCATGTAAAGACACAATCTTTATTTTTTAAAGAGCATATGAATTTTTTATGTTGTGTCCAAATATACATTATTGCTATTGTCGAGACTCTGTTCTTTTAGTTTCTTTGTTTTGGTTTTTAAATAATCATTCATACTGAGAACACTACATTAGAATATTTCAAATATATACAGTCACCTGTTTTTCCCCACAAAAGGCAAGGCAAAAACAACAACATACAAATACCCCATTTGTTTTTTGATGGGCTTGAAATGCCAGAGATTTGGCTAACAATACCTCTCTCCAATACCAACCTATTTCCATGGAACAATATTAGTCTAAGTACCCATTGAATGATTAGTCCTAGCTTCTCACACTGGCTAGGCTGGTTTGGGGTTCTACCCCATCTTCATTCACCTTTGCATTGATTGGACAGCAGGTGCAAGCAGTACAATAATGGGTTGCAAATTGTACCTTTGCAAGTAGTAGGTGCTTAATAAGTGTTTGCTGGTAATAGAATTGAATTGATAATGTC
>JAJPUD010000767.1:464955-467455 GCA_023553655.1 Myrmecobius fasciatus | reverse complement strand
ATGATTTTGACTTTTAAATGTACTTGGAAAAAATATTAGTTCACCAAAACCATCATTCAGTATATTCAAATCTCTTGCAAGTATACTTGTTAAGGGAAATGTTGTACTACAGACACAGAAATGTACTGTTTCATTATGATATATCTGCAAATATTAGAATTATTGTATATTCTTATGCCAGTGGTACCATTGTTTTAAATTTATTATGGCAGTGTATTAAATATAAAATAGCCTCTGAGATTTAACACTTAGTTTTCAGAGAATTGGTTAGATATTGCATACTTTTTTTTTTTAGCATGATGATCATAATTGTAGAAAGTCTTAAAAACTTAAATTGTTTTCAGCCTTCAGTCAAAATAACCATTCTTATTATGGAGTCATTGAGCATATTAATATTGGATTGGCTTTGAAAATATAATTTTTATTTGTTTTCATATCATTTTCAAGACTTAGTTGATGAAGGTGTTATCATGATAATGTCATTGCTATGCTTAATTGTCATGACTACTAAATAGTTGAGTGTTTTACATCCTCTGTGTTTAATATATTTAGCTTCTTAATGAAAACTTAAATTTGAGCCTATTTAAAAAATAATCCTCACAATTGTGCTATCAACTTAAAAACTCTATTAACATATTTTAAACATACTTTGCATTTAGTTTAAAAAGAGCTCTTGCTTCCTGAAATAATATGTCTTTTCCAAATTATTCTTTGAAGGTTATATTTAAGTTAAACCAAAAAAAAAATCTAAAAACATTCGTGTGCTTATTCAGTTTTTTGTTCTTATATGTTCAGCTTTGTCCTTCATATTTGGCACTTTGATTTATTAGGCAATCATAACTATTAAAGACTTTTACCATACCACTGCTAGATTTCAAACGCATTGTGCTTGGTGTCAATGATGAATTAATTCCAGTAGAGCACAAAAGTTCCCATTATTTAAAAAGCTTCTTTTTTCTGAACTTTTACATCACAGTCAAGTTTGAAACATCAGAATTCTAGAATAATTATTATGGAGTTAGATGTATATGATTTCGGTGTTAAATTTGTGATTTTCCCCCATGCATCACTTATTCTTGCAGAAACCTGTATAGCCAACTGTTAGAAATAGTGTTAAATTTGGAAAAAAAACAAGGTATGTAAGAACATACATACCAACCACTATCATTTTAAAATTGAAGTGCCTCACAAATTTGTAAATGAAAACTTTTATATAATAGATACATATATTTGATTTTAAAAACCAAATAATTGAAATTTCCTAGGGTCTTTTTACTTTTTTATAGCAAATTTGGGAAAGAAAATTTCATATGGAATAATGGTAAGAACCATCTGTGACACTGTGACATCCTTACTATTTTTCCCATGTATAGTTATTGAAATCCAACTTCCTAAATAAAAAGTGATCATATTCATAGGGGAGAGTAAAGCAATTTATATAAATGTTGTGTTCTGTTTTTGTGGGTTTTTTTTTTTTTACTTTTTAAAAAACTGAATAGTTTTTCTTGGTCAAAAATTAAGGCACTAAGTAACATCTTTATAAAAAAAATACTGTATATTTTCAAAGAGAGGCATCAGATATGGAGGTGTGGTATGATGTATGTCTGTCAGAGACTTATAGAAAGCAGAGCAGGCAAGATGATCTATATGTTTATATGTAGTCTAAGGAAGTATGGGAACAGAGTATGTTTCCTAGTGATGGTTGAGATAACTGTTACCTGTACTTGTTCAGGTATTGTGCTAAACTTTTGTATATAGTGTAATGAATATGGGATGGAAGGATACAAGGAAGTTCCTGTTATCATTGAGGCAAATAAATATTTCCCATAGTACAGTTTTATGCCAACGGAACCCATAACTCTAGGGGAAAAAAATAAAACCACCAAGTCTAGCATTCAGTACTACCCTATCATAAAGTAAGGAGGTCTAATTGAGCTATGTCTTTATATCCTGCTATTTGTACAAATAAAAGACCACATCTTGATGCAAAATAAACACAAAAGCACTGTTGTGACTATAACAGGGAGTCATATACTAATTTATATAATAAGTGGTTGTGCACGCTTTATTCAAGATTATGGCTGCAAGAAATGGCATGAATTGCTGGGTGTGTTTAATGCTGGATTATAGCAATTTGAAACATGTCAAACACATGGCTAATGCCTCATGCTTCACTCATTCTTGCGTAAACCTGCATAGCCACCATCCATTATACCCTTGGTAACAACACAATTCTGCAAGTAAATATTGTTACACTAAGTAACCTTTCAATTCAAGTTGTTTAGGAAGAGAAAATGCAATCTTGTGCAGTCAGTTCCAGTGTCAGTTTAATGTTTCAAAAGGGAAGTGGTGTAGAGAATAAGTATCTGTACAGTGACTTGCAAAAGAAAGAAAAAAAGAGAAAGAAAGAAAGAACTTACTGAAAAGAAGAAAAGTAAAACTCCATCATCTAAGTTAAAGCGCTGAAGAGTTATTTTCTGTCAGATGATCACTTGTCTAT